>JAUOZQ010000438.1:0-37854 GCA_030710315.1 Anomotaenia brevis
AGCACTGACAGTTAGTCAGGGAGGTGATCACGGTCATAAATATTTGTAAATCTGTAAAAACTATCTGGTTGCGTGTGATGGGGAACGCATGCGATAAAGACTAAAAACGGAAATGATAGGTATGGACCAAAATTTACAGGTAATCTCAAATCATTCTTAAAATTGAAATTAGCGAAATTGAAGATCCGACTTAAGTTAAATCACTCAGACTTTCGCGAATTAATTTCTTATGTCTTACTGCCATAAGTGTTGGCTTCTTCGACGTATCGGGCAATGTCACTCGGGGTCCGAGTTGGCCAAGTTTGATTGAGCGACCGGCGACAGCGTCTAAAGAGCGGATGACGGCGAAAAGAGCGGAGAGTTGGCGGGAATCTAGTTGCCTGTTTTCGACTAGCATTTTGCCTATACATATGGGCCATTTACTTATTCATAGGCAGGTAATTGGAAAAATTGAGAATTTTTCTCTTTGCACCTTTGTTGTTTATTGGGTCTGTTCTGCCTACCTGTTACAAACACACCGTTTAATATTAATAATTGACCTGATTGTGCCTTTTCCTTGCCTTTTAATGCGATACTTCTAGGCTAGCTTTGACTCTTTGCCGTATGCATTTGTGTGGTATATGCTTCTGCATTGCTTTGAATCGCCGTAGAGAAATTTAGCATCTGTTAAGCAAAGGCCTTCCAGCTGTAGGTGCTTATGCGGCAAACCTTGCTGCACTCTGCGCAGTCCTCTGTAGGGTGTGCATTCAAAACGTGCCTTCGCGTTTTTCACGCTAAATCTTCAGCAATATACAAACACGTTAGCTAAACCCAGGCGCCACAAGACGCAGCGAGGCAAACTCAAATGTAAATCGAAAGCTCAGACACAGCGGGCAGCGGGCAGCAAGAGAGCTGCATACGCACATACAGCTAAAAGGCTTTAATTCACCAGAAGCTAAACTTCACTACTACACTTAAAATTTGTGCAGAGACAGTGCTCAACACGCGGAAATGGGCCTACACTTGCCTTGAAGTCTCACACACATTCGGTATATTCCATTGCACATATTCCATGTATTATATATGGTATACATATATTTTAATATATTATATATATTACATATATTATTTGTTTTGATTTGAATCAAACTGGCCTTAGCTTTGGGAACACGAAAGGGCAAAATTATATTTATTTACAATGGCTTCCAACCCTGAATAGAAGTCACGGCATAGTCTAGTTGACCCTACGGTGTCGTATGCACGTAATGAAGACTCTGTGTAGAAGCCTCTGTACAAGACTCCGTTCATCCGTGCTATTCGATCCAATGTGTTTCAAGTGCCATGATTTAGAAAAGATGTCATTTCTTCGACGTTCTATTGGCTTTACGTTGGTTGAAAGGTTATACAATATGACCCAAGAATTAGGCAACTCGAAATGGCACAGGCGTATAGATATAAGGGTGTGTGAAATCATCACTTGTACTTAATTGGCATCTCACTGAGATGGAGTGATACGATGATGTACCGCTTTTTATTAGAACGAGTAAAGGTCGTGTAGTGATATGGATTTGAATTTTCTAGAGCTATAGAAACAACATTACAAGCAGTGATGCGATAGGATAGGCACCCTGTTAAGACAATTCCTCGAGAAATATAGCAAAGAAAAAATCATTAAATACAATTTATTAAGCTTAGAAGATTGAAAACTGACTAAAGACCTTCGTTATCTATTCACCGAATTAAACAGAGCTGCATTTCACGGACCGATTTATTTGATGTATCCTGGAAGTAAGAGTATCATTTCTGCAAGTCAACCATCTCACACGGTCTCACACGATTGGTAATAAGGGAGAAAGATAAAATCAAATGTGCCCTCTCTCACCCTACAGTATCATGTTTATTATTTTATTTTCATGGAGAATGTATCATGCTTGCCGCAAAATAACTGCAACTTTTTGTTAAACTTTCAGTAAAATTGTGACTGAATCTAAAAACTGCACAACGGGCCTTGTGATTAAGAAGCGATTGACTGAAATTCGTCATCAAAAACTAGTGTCGAAAGGTCACTTATAGTAGGCAGTGGCGTAGAATTGCAGAAGAACCTTATTTTAAACAAATTCAAGCGCATTTTGTCCTTTACATGTCAACTTGCTTTTTCACACACGGGCTGTGAAATTGAGTCAGCCAAATTTGCTCTTTTAATTCCAAGCAAACACGCTCCAACCCTACAAGGTCAGAAGGAGGCCATGGGTTAATGTTCGTCCCCTTGACCCACGTGTGATGACTGAGCCCGCAGTAGTTGGGTCAAGGTTAATTTAATGCAAAAGTATAAACCACATTTGTAAGATGCTTTGCATCTAGTTTTGCACAGCTTTAATGCGGACAGAATCAAAATACCCTCTTCGAATGTTTGATTTCTTCTTTCGAGTTCAAAATAGTCGAAATTGGAAAAAAATGTTGTACTGCTGCATATTCTACTTTGCAAGAACTCTTCATACACTCTGACTGCATTTCATGAGCCTTCATTACGAGCCCTTGTATTAATCCACTTTAAACTCCACCACCACTGGCGTATGCTCTTTTTCTTTTGCTTATGAAATTGCCACGTTTTCGCCTACACGATGTGAAATCTAGATATCTCATATAGCCCTTTCCCCAGGCCAACAACCATGGTGTGACCCGAGGAGATCAGGAGGTTATCGATGAATCATCGTGGCCGTATATGGCTGTGCCTGCACTTGTGCGGTCACTTAGTGAACAAATTGCAAAAGCGCATTGAGTTCATGAAGATGGCTATTGTGAAATTCTACTCGGCAATCCTGCTGAGTCAGTCACCAATTTGCAGATATTCGTCAAGCCTTGCTAGATTGTCTGAGGAGAAGATAGTTGTGCCTTAAATGAGGTTAATCAGGATATTAGCTTCAAATTAAATCATAGTAACTTTGTTTGGGTTTTCATATATGCATTTTATATAATAGTAAATGAAATATTACGCAAGCGCACCAGTCATACTACATTCAGAGTGGCAGCCAATTTATTCACTACCTTTTCAATTTAATAAATGTCATTATTTGACTTCGATTAAAAATGATGAAAATTTTGATGAATTGAATGACTTTCCACTTCGACTTAGCTTCTGTGAAACTTAATGTCAATTAAAACTTTGATTCGTGCTCATTCTAATCCGTAATGAGTAACTGTGTTAGAGAGGTCAATGACCTTCACTTGAAAATCTTTAGAGGTATATGAATGTAAGGAATGATTTTTTCTTCTAATTTTCTACTTAAATCGATCCTTAACCCAAACCAATGGAGTTAAATAAAATGTTTTTGAACATAGATTTTACTCTTAGTTGTACACATGCCTAGAATAGTATTACTTGCTGGCACAACCTCTGATATTACGCGATTCTCCTTAATCTCATTATCAGAGAATGACCTCCAACTTATTAGTGGCTATTTGTATCCTGTAACGAGAATGAGTGAAGACACCGCCGTACGACGGCGTGCTGTCAACACCTCAGCTGTCCCGTACTAGTCCATTTCTCCTAACAGAAGTTTACACTTCCGTCCTGGGTCTTCTCTTACCTGGAACGTATTTGGAAGTCTTCAAAGTGATAACCACTTTTACTTAACTACTTTTATTAATGTAGGCTATATTAGGCTGTTCAAAATTATTACAATAATCCTTAAAGAGCAAGTTTAATTTTGATTCGCTGCATAATGATTATTTTAAGCCTACCGACTTGCCTTAGGCCAGTCCTAATTCCAAGTATTAAATTTGTAGAAGAGTATCAATATATGCGATCACATATATTACCGATTACTTGCAAATCACTGTATATTTTGTTCTAAGATAGCAATTTAGATAAAAGCATTACTAGATAAAAACATTGCACCTCTTTTAGCTTTCATGTTTTACAATCAATGTCGCATTCCCTAGGACCTAACTTGCAATTTTTGAAAAGAGCAATCAGTGGCTGATTTGGACCCTGTTCTCTGGGGTCATGGAAATCAGTTTAAGGGAAAACGGCAGTGAACCGTCCTCCACAAGGCAGTGTAAAGACTTAACACAGGCAGAAGAACTTACTCGGCTTATTCAGTTTCCAAGCTGTGATATATTTACTTTGGCCTCCATCATGCCATTATCAGTGTTTCTGAGTAGAATACCGAGCCGAAAATATCATAAATAACATTCGACAAACCCACCATCCACTTAAATTAAAATGACGAAGAAATAGCTTTATATTAATAAGCGATAGTCGATTGATTTTTGGAACAATTGTGAGACAGCGATAAGCTTGAAAAATCTGTCTACGACTAGCCAAACCTTACCATACCAAAAACGAATATTTCCTCACCTGTAATTCTCCTCTAATTTTGAGGTGCTATATAATATCTTAAAACTTATTAAAGCTTCAGAGGCTTATACGATTTTTTTTAAATTAATTCATAAAATGTATGAAATTTCTCTCTAATATTAATATTTCGATTTTTGCCATTTAACACCCATAAATGTCGAAAATTTTTGCATTTATTAACAATACATCGTTTTTCTGAGTCAATTACTGAATTATTTAATTGAAAAAACAACTATGATTTAGCAAAACGAGGGTATTTACTCCAAAATAATTTCCATTTTCGATAGGGATGGAAGAAAATCAAGCTTGTGTGCAATCTGTGATTGCAATCCTAATTGGGCCTTGTGTTCTATGGAGATAGTCTTGTGTAGCTGCTGTCCTTCGCAAGCGTTTTAAGCGAACATGGTCTGCGCTCATTCCTCAAGCGATTCAACTTGATGCCTTGTTTTTATGAAGGTTAACAGCACTAATGAATCTAAGATAGTCTCTTCTAGGTTAAAGTAAAAGATGCTATCGACACTACTTTCAATAAAAGTGGACAGCATGCAAAGCGCCCAGGTAAGAGAATTACTATCGTTTAAATGAATAGTACAGAAGAAATCAAAGCAGAGGTTCACAAGGATGACTAGATTGTGTCTGTTAATTACTTCTGCTGCGTCTCGCTGTTCAATGTCCCGGAGGAGAAGGTAGGCCATGATGACAAGAAAGGTCTGGTTCTCTAGGCTGATCCCAGGTTGTCTCGTTCCGGTGATTCTCCTCAACGTCTGACAGACCATATCCCTCTTCAGGTTGTACTGCTGCTCTGGAGTCAGTCCTTCCGCAATAAATTCTCTTGCACCAAACATAAGGCCTGATTCAACGGATAACAGATTTTGATTCGAGGTTAATTTTCGGCAGACAAGGAGGAAGATGCTGATGATATACCAATGAGAAATAACAGTTCCATATCACATTAACCTATTAGTATTTTAATGTTTTTACCTAAACGAAATAATATTTGAAACACGTATTTCAAAAAAGGTTTAAGTTCTCCGTTATTCGCAAGAAAAGTACCAGTCAAAAGTTATAAATACAACTCTTCCTATGAAACATTGTTTGCAAATTAGTGAGCAAAGAAAAACAATTTATTATACACACTTGATTGTGCTTGAAGATTTGCGTTCGCAAATATGAGGCAATGGAGTGGTGATCGATTGATAACTGAAAAAATCGATTTAAAATTTTCAGTCTCATTCTAATTGTAGAATTATTGCTCAAATTGATACGCTGTTGCATAGTTCAAATTAAACTTCAAGTGCTTGAGGTTTGAATTAAAAATAATTCACAGTTACTAGTCTTCAAATTCGATAATTATAAGGTGTCACATTTTTGAGTTATAAACGGCATTACAGCATAAATATAGGGTAGAAATTCAAGAATATTATTTTCAAAGCTATTTTACTGAGTAGTTAAGTCATTCTAGTAGGGATAGGTCATTAATGAAATGATGTTATTTGATTTAAAAGAAGGCTTTATAAAAAAACTGTACTAGTTATTTTGGTGTTTCCACGGTTCGGAATAATGGATGATTATGAGGGCGTTACTCAACACATTTTATACTTCTAGTCAAGCGAATAGGCGTAAAAAACGAGTTAAAGTTTGAACAATCATTGTAAGATGGCGTGCTTTGTATTGCATAGGAGATGAAATTTTTTAGTTGAAAGATTAGATTTTACTAGTGGAACACTTTCAAATGTCTAAAGGGTCTTAAAGAGAAGTCAATTTTCTAATTTTGAATGATTCCAAATGTTTAGTATTGGCAACAGTCTGTGCGACATGAAATCATATCGTCGGGTTTTTACGACTTGATCAATAATCAATTTTCTCAGTTTCGCAAAAAGCCAGTGTTAATTTGACTTGAATTCTTCATTTGCCATGAACACTCATCTGAAGTTGCCCTCGATCGTTGTGACCAATTTGCCTTATATTGCCTCAAACCATTTGTCGTAGCTGCGCGTTCCTCTGGCCTCTTTCTAGTTTCATTTGATGCTTCGATTAATTACTACTTTTGTCACAACCGGATTACATGTTTCCATTAAAAGCTCCATGTTTATTCCTTCCTAAAATTATAGAGCAAAATGCAATAAGTATTCGTCGAATGATCTCCTTCAATCATTGATATGCTGTTGTCTCTAAAATCAAACTTTGAAAAAGCAAATTTTAACTAAAATCAGATATTAATCGTGCGGCATTCGGATAGCCCGTAGAAGGAGCTTCAGCAAATAGGTGAAACTAAAACAAATGCTAGAAACCTCTGTTGTTGTGTTTACCATCAAGCGCTAAATATGATAGAGCTCAGTCAGAGGACTAGTTGATTTATTTGAGTTCTTGGGCCAAAAGTTGGCCAAACAGAGTCCACTCACTCGCAAGGAAGGTGGATTCAATTTTTAAACTCAGGTGTTTTATTTTCACAAAGAAATGATTACTAAGAGAAGAAGTAAAGCGACTTCGTAACATTCACAGATTTCTTTTTTGCTCAAGCATTATTATAGAACTGCATATTCTTTAACCAAAGGGGCTTTATTTTGAAAAGTGTTATTTATCCGAAATTGCATTTAAATTCGGTCATTAAACGAAAAACTAGATATTTGAGTTCTGCCTAAGACCACAATTATGCTGAGCTCAAACACTGTTTAATAAATCAACAAATATGTCTTAATTTGTTCATCTACATAAGGCACAGGAGTTTTGTACCTGGTCATTTGCAAGAAATGACCTACAGGTAGCGAAATCAAGAAGCATTATTTAGTGACGAACCTTAGCAGGTTTATGCAGAATGCTTTCAATTCTGTGCATGTATTAATGGTTTTTCTACCTTATTTCGCCCCATGACATTATTAACTATTTATCCGAACTGATTGCAATTTTTCTCATGCAAAATGGCTACTAAATTCAAGAGGTGGTGAAGCAATTAGTATTAGTTATCTACCCGAGATATATGCTGTCCTTTTGGTTCCACACTGTATGCAGTCTCCCAAAAGCAGGAGCAGCATGAATAAGAGGGATACAGTAGTTATTTATATATACTCCTTCCTTAGCTTGATTTGTGGTTATTTATATGAAATTTGTCAAGCCAGCTAATTTCGCGTGAGTTTAAACTTTTCCCTACTGCTGCAAAATTTGAGGTGTTGTTGATAGACCAAATCTTTAATTAATTTTGCAAAAAATAAGTTCATGGTGCAACTGATTTGCAAAAATGGATCCTACTCCATAATTACGACAAATCTTTAATAAATGTGAATGAAGTAATTCGATTGGCGGATTTTGATCCACTTGACGTTTCATTGATTATTTTGGTCATAGATCGATCACGACTTTTCTTCAACGCAATTTCCACCAAGTAGGATTGCGTGCATCGCGAAGTGAATACAATTTTTGTCTAATAAACGCAAATTGAAACTGACAAATGTTTTTTATGCTATTCATTTATTTCTGGCAATATATTATATACTGGACATGTATATGCAGCTATTTTGTTAGGCTTGTGTCGAACATGTATATAATAATTTTCTTTAGAAACGGGAAGGCAAATTTTTCGCTAATTTTTGTTATGGTAATTGACAAGACTCTTAAATGGAAGTGAAAATCCTGTCAAATAGATCCCCTTCTTGCCTAAATGAACTCTATTATTATAAAACCGCATTTACAGTGCAAATTTGTAGAGCGGTCAGGCACAATCAAAATTCGAGTAGATTCTCCTGCAAAGGCTCAGAGTGCTGCACAAATCCGATTGCAATGGGTCGCCAAAACAATTCAAGGCCTTAGTGGAGCGTTCTAATAGCTTAAACATTTTTCACTTCCTTACATTGGACTGCTATTACAAATGCCGTTGACCCACATAGATTGCTATATTGTTTGGCTCACGAAACGTTTCGTCAAATTTGTACGAGTGTAAATATAAATTAACTTATTTAGCAAAAACAAACTATATGCGTTAGCTGATTTGCCAACTAGGTTGCCAAGTAAATAAACACACTTCATATAGATTGACCAACATTCACAGAAGACGTTTGAAAAATATCTTAGAGACTGTCCAATCTTCGTCATTCGGAAGGCTATGAATCTGCATGTGAGATACCCTATTTCTTATTCTAGTGGCAGTCTCACGCGTTATTTGTAGACGACATCACTGAGCCACTTTGAAAAAATAATTGATAGGATCGTTGCATGTCCACACGCCACAGTGAATTCCCAAGCTTCTTCTGCACAACCGTAGCCTATATCTAGGTCTCTGTCAGTCAGTGATTTGCGTTGAAGTTGCAATTGAAACAGTTGCCTTCAGAGAATTCTAATGAAGAGTAGGAATAACTACAGTTATCACGCAATGAAGGTCCTTGTTAATCGCTGGCACATGGTGAAACGTCTAGTTGCATCGATTGTTTGGCTTCCAATTCACCGGAGCTGAGAGATGGTCTAAAAATCCGATCGAACAAATTCGACGAGATTGGCATCTATGTTGCCACGTACCACTTTGGAGGAGCTTCTGGAGTAGCTCTCCAACTCCTGTTGGTGTTGATGTTTGCCGTCTCAATGTGACTCTGACAGTATCTCGTAAGTGGGCTTGTTAATACTGTTTTAGCTTTAAAATAACTGCCCATAGTGATCACTGGTCATTAATGCCCTTTTAGCAACTCTGATCGCTGTAGTGGGTCGCTACAAACAACGAACAATCTCACTGAAGTAAGTAACCCGATCCCGTTACTATCCCGAGAAGATAGTAAGCCAATGATGCGCGTTAGAGCAAGTGTGTATGTGTGTATTCAGGATGTGAATGCGAGGGTCTAAATAGGCTACATCTGATTTCTACTAAGCAGGTATCGCTCCTTAATTGCTTGATGGAGAGTTGTACTCGGATGCAATTTGTTGTACTTGGTGCTTCCTATTGGGTAGCCGTACGCCACAAGGGCATGATAGAAATTTACGATTTTGCGTTAAGAATTGGATTCGCTTCATAACACAAGTGATTATCTTTAAAACTTGCGATGTTATCAATATCAATTTGCAGTAGCCTTTTCACTATCGGCCTTGTTAAATTCAAGATGTAGAGTTTTCTCGCAATATCATATCGTGGATGCACTTTTAGTTTAAAGCTGACGAACTCTTCGAACACCATCGGACTTTAGGATGTACAAGTCAAACACATTAACAGAGTAGGAGCTTAAATTACTCGTTGTCTCCAATAAAAATATCTGCTCGAAGTTTTAAAAGGTGAAAATGTTCACTACTTAATTTCAAAACCCTCTGATTGGTACGCTCTGGAAGTGTAACGATAGGGTAAGTAAATACCAACAGTATTCATGACAAAGGCGTTACCGATGATAGCGAAATGGCCGATAGCTAAAAAAAGACAAGTTGTATTGCTAAGTAAAATTTTATAACCAGTCGATGACATCAAAAATCTTTATCGTCAATCGCAACTACATTCCAAGCCATACGCAATTTTCATATCAGAAGAAGCCTCTCTTAATCAAAAATAATTAAAGTTTAGACTCACTACCATATCAGGTTTTTCAATTCATTTACATTATTCCAAACTGGAATCCAAACACTTCTATGATGTATAAGGTTGTCGGCTCTTCAACAATTCATTAAAGCGGATTGGTTACGTTAAGTTCGGTTGCTATGCAGATCAATAACGGCTCTTAAACTAGGGTTCATAATCACGCGATAATTTTTTGGTGTCAGTGTGGTGTTGATGTTGATGGTGATGTAATTGACATCGATGGTGGCTGTGGTGATATAGTAGACTGTGAAGAGTATGACGATATCTGAGATGGTAAGCATGGAATTGAGCCTGGTGGTTGGAGTGATGTGGTTGATTATAGAGATTGTGTCGGAGTTGGAATGTGATGATGGAAGTGGCCTGGTGGTTGTAGTGTTGTACTATGCTGTAAAGAGTGCGGTTTTGTTTGAAATTAAAAAGATGCAATTGACTCTGTTTAAAAAGGCCTAATTCAGCACGCTATTAATGTTTTTTTTAATAATAAAGGCAGCATATAAACAAAGTTCATTGAATAACCTGATAAGTATATTTATCAGCACTGAATTAGCTGACATTGCCTACGGGACTTGTAAAGGAATCAATATGGCGCTAGGCTGTCAGTTTGAGAACACCAAAGTAGAAGACATCATGTATAAAGGTTTTTTTTAAATCAAAGTGGAATAAACATGGACATTTACACAAATAATTCATGAAGCTCTGGCCATAGCAAACACTCGTCCACTCCCACAACGTCTGAATGATGATTTTAAGTTGAAAATAAAGCAAGACAATGTCTTACCTTCTGGATTCATGCCAACGGCGAGGCATTTATCAAAGTGGCATTTTCTGCATCTCCTTACATCCGTACACTTTCCATTAGACTGACAGAAGTGGCTCAAGTTGTGTCGGACTGTGTTTTGAAACAGGTCGGCACAGGACGCACAAGCCTCCACCACGTAACGCTTTTGATCTGTTGTACCACCGCAGACCTTACAGTGCATGTCGACCCCCGTCTCCGTCGTTCCTCTGTAATCCTTTTGCATTTGGCAATGGTTAAAATGAGTTAAAACTGTCATCAGTCTGGCTTTTGAAGCTGATCTTGAGTAGTAGTTATTTCTCCTAACAATTGTTCAAAAATGTTTTATGATTGATGTTTGGTAAGGCAAAATAGCGTTCAATTTTTTATTGGCATATTCTGAACCTAAATCAGATATATTATAGCTTAAATTAGGCCTTGAGTTAAACCTTTCTAGTGTATTTATTAGTTTTAGGCATAGTGCAAGAATACAAGAAGAATGAATGATGACTCAAATCACTTTTCCACCTCAAAACGAGTTGCATTATCATCTGAAATAAAGAGGCCACTTTGGTTTCTGCAGTATTACGAAACCGAGCCAGTGTGAGATGGTGATTTGCGGCGATAGAGACAGAAGAGATCAGGCTGTACAACCTAGAATGGAAACATATCCTCCTCAAATATCCCCAGAATCACTTTGTATTTATCAGATCGGGCCGGAAACCTCACTCAGACTCATTTATTAGGTGAATGTCTTAAGAAGTGGCTACCACATTGACTTTTGCTTTCAAATATTCTAAAAGCAATTTTATCGACAAGCTTCCTGTTTTCGTCCTTTTACTGAGATTCCACGTGTTGCAGCCGAGTTAGGCCGTCCAATTCAAAGCCGACTTCTCTTTCCCCTTCTCAGATTCGCTGAATTCACCAGCAGGGCAGACTATACTCACTCTGGGATAGGAGTTTTGCTGATTTTCACAAGATCATCAATATTCTACTTTTCCAGTCTATTTCTGACAATCATTCGAAAGTCGACCGTATCTCAAAGTAACTGTTGTCCCCCGCGTAGGTGTACGTAGAGAAATTACCCTAATTAATTGACGGCAATTTGAGAAGCAAGTTACTAGTAAAAGGAGAATATGAAAAGTGGAATTCCACCAAGATTGAGCTTCGGAGGAACTAGTGCTTAAACCGTGGTTGAATTCCCACTTTTATGCAGCAGAAGACACAACAAAGTTGAGATACCTTGGAGTTACAATTAGCTTTCCGTGTATTAAACAACTTTTTTGATAATAGGAAAATGTCTGATCCAACAATTTGAAAAGTAAGGGCATAATATACTAGCTAGAAAATAATGATGACTAGTTGCAGAACATCTCATTTCCATTTACATTTGGTGCCTTAGTTAATGAATTCTTGCACTTTGTAATAAGAGAATGGAGGTCATTGGTATTAAACGGAGGTTAGCGAAGGTGTGTATGCATTTGTGGTTTAGAGGAGGTTGTTCAACCTCTATGGTGTGAATGCGATAATGATTGCACCCCTATTTAGTTGACCGTATTCGCGAACTATTCGAAGCTTAGAGTTGTGACCTGCTGGAACTCTTTGGATATTTGTGGTAACTCCGCATTTCCTCTCCTATCTCCCACCACGCCTCTTCTCCTTCTCTTCGGCATTATCATCATCGTCATTAATATTATTGTTAAATGGTAGGAATAATTTCAACTCTATATAGAAGAACGCATTGTTGACCTCTCTGGGCAGCATATGTTATTTACAAAGAGAGAAGAGCAGCAAATGACGTTAAAGGTGCAAGTTACAAATTCACTTGCTAATTTGCAATTAAAATAAGCAAACATTTCCACGATTCAGCAAATAACCAGGCACTTGTATACCTACTATCTCGATTTCGAATACTTTTCTACTGATTAGATTCCGTAGTATGAATATTGATCCTGTTCGTCATAGTGCTAGTGCTAGTGCTTTCAACTTGCACCCGCGGTTTCAAATGGAAGTGACAACTTGAATGAATAGTGCAGATCGAATTTTACAACCAAACGTCCAAATTCTTTGCAACATTATCCCAGCACTAACAGACATCCTAAAAATCATCATTTTTAATTTTATCTTTAGATATGGTCACATTGTACTGAGAATTATAACTTCAGCTGAGATGGCAATTCCGAAGAATTCTTTATTGAAACTGTATCGATTTTTACTACCTCATCTCTTGTCATCAAGGCTGACAACTGATAAAGATGACTGCTGGGAAACCGCTTGAAATGTTAATGGAATGCTGTTCATGAAGAACTAATAGTACAGATTACTCATTAGCAAAATCACTCGAGAAAAATTCAATATTCTACAAATTCTGCTCTATCCTGCTTTACCGAATTATTTTTTATTTATATGTTTGTCTGGATTCAGGTAAATTAAAGGATGTTTCATTTCGCAACCTGATCAGTTTCTTTTTCATTACTCAACTAAATTGCAAAGTGTGCTTTGTTTATCAATGTGTCAATGGTCACACAAATTGACTTAGATAAGGTGTAAAAACTGTAGTCCACTTTTCAAGTTTCACTATCCAGATCCAGATGTTGGAATTACAGTGGGAACGCAATTTTGGCATGGTGCTGTAAAAACAAAACTGCACTTCTTTGTTATCGTTATATGTTTGTTTTAAGAAATCGCCTATATAGGTATGAAATTTTAAACCTCCCGGACTTTCCATTTGGCCAACTTGTTGGTGTCCGTATGGCAGCTGCTAGTGTAACAGATACTGTCTCCCAGAATGCTTGGCGTTTCAAGAGGTGGTGTCACATTACTCTGAAAATCCACAATGCGTGAAACTTCACGGCACAGGAAGAATCATACTTGTGAAATAATTTGTTGCATAATATACAAACTCTATTCTAAATTAATTATTTTAACTTCAGCGATGACCTAATGGTAGCTCTTGTAGCGCGTTTATCAACTTGATTTACGCCATCCAATAGGAACGACCCACGCATGTCTATCAACGCAATTACGGCTACCCAATTAGAACAAGCCAAGGATCCGCTCTACCAATCAACGACGAGTCAGCCTTAACCGAAATAAGTTAACTATAAATAAGGCAACGACCGGCGTGCTTTACCAAACCATACCATACCATACCATACACCAACAACACACGGCACACGACACGACACACACACTTCCTTGGCGCGGCGTGGCTGATACGAGATCGACGTGCAACTGTTCCATTCAACCAACTCCCGTTCTGTGTACACTTACACGTGCAAATACACACCTTCGTACACAACGTGCTAACGTGGTTCTCTCTCTCTTGGTTTGGAAGATTATTGTAGTAGGCACTAACCACTACACTCTCTTTGAAATCTTTGTCATTTTCGGGTAATTCAACATCATGTATAGAAAAGAATGCAATCATTCTAATTAACCCCATTTCTGATTAAGCGAAATTTTTAATGTTAATTCTTTTTTACTTATCGTTTTGGTATAAGACTTTGGTAGGTCCTAATGTTTACAACCAGATATACTTTCGCCTTCATTTTTAATTCCTCCATAGTTGCTTTCTCAAGGAATAATTTAGTTTGAATTTCTATAGCAGAAAATAAAGACGTTGCAATGAAACAGAAAGTAAAAAAATCGAATCGCAGTTTTGCTAAATCGGATTCGCCGTCCTTTTCTCCCTAAGATCCCTTCTCTTAAGTCTTTTGGAACATTCAAAAAGGTGTAAAAGGAATCGCTCATAATCGCTGGGTAGGTTAATTAATATAAATGCCAATTATCCTTTATTACAATGTATAGAATCTACCAATTTTTTAGTAGAAATTAAAATATCGCTGGCTCCCCAATTTTATCCATGGTTTCAAAATCTGAGTTACTTGATGGAGAAGAAATGCAATGCAAGCAAACTGAAGATTGTAGACTACCAAGTTGAGGGACATTTTTACTTTTCTGGAAATCCAGAAAACACATTAATACACGGCACTGAATGGTTGGCTAAATCATATTGCAGCGGTTGCTTCCTATTTCGCGAGGTTAAATAATTTTAACTGTTTATCAGGAGCTCGTGCATACGAGTGTTTCGCATTAGTTTTCCAGCAATGATGACAAGCTATTTTAACTTACCCATTTATCAATAAATATGATTAGGTCATCCCATTGGATTAATGTCACTACGCAGTCGAAACAGTTCCAATTTAACCCATATAAAATGACTAATGCAGTTCAAGCATCAGCTTTGCTAAA
The DNA here is from genome assembly GCA_030710315.1 of Anomotaenia brevis. Taxonomy (NCBI): domain Eukaryota; kingdom Metazoa; phylum Platyhelminthes; class Cestoda; order Cyclophyllidea; family Dilepididae; genus Anomotaenia; species Anomotaenia brevis. Next base: position 14,911 of record JAUOZQ010000438.1, read on the forward strand.
CACACCACGTACTAGCAACTAAGATTGGGTCAGTCAAATAATTTAGATTTTGAATTGATTACATGAGCAATGGAAGTATTTTTTCACAATAACGATACCGCCGATATCCAAATTTTAATTATATTCACGTTTCTGGCGAAAATGAAATCGAAGTAAACATATTTCTCATAACTCCTGAATTTATGAATGAGCGTGACTGAGTCAACCCCCACTAGAATGCGTGTCGCCCACAAGTTGAAACTGCTCTTATTTCACCTTAGGCATCGTGATTCATAGACATGGAAAAACAGTTGTATAAAACCAAACAAATTAAGTGATCGAGCATTTTGATTCAACTAAGATATATTAAAATGTATCAAGATTGTAGCATCTACGGTTTTACGTTCCAATTTTCGCCGCGAGTTAGTTACATTAGGAATTAAGTTACTTACGACAAAGGCACTGAAGATGTGATCGAAATTCCACTAGTTCCTAGCTTCAGCAATTTAATCGCATTCTAAATCCATTTTTATCAATTTCCCTAACTGCATTCACGAAGAATTCAGTGAAGCGCTGTAGTTTAATTACGGCAAAATCGGAAATTTACATATGTATACGTAAAGGCAAATCAAGTTTGAATTAACTATGCATTCTTTGAAGACTTTTGCGTATGTATCATATCCACGAAATGTAACTTTTTCAAACTTTTGTTATACATAATTGAAGCAATAATGGAGGAATTCAACAATGCTCTCGATTCGATTTTCTGCTTTCAGGCAAACAACCAAAAATAAATTTAACTGATTATTTTTTGGAATTAGTTTTAATTATCATTTCAAGTAATACAGTCCTATAGAGTGCATTTCGGTTTTATGTCAATTTACTTTCACGTAACTTGTTAATAAAATTCCTATCTTCAGATGTGCTCTTGATAATCAGTTTATTATTATGGATGAAAGTCTAGCATTCTAACTATTAGACAAAAATAATAATCTCTTGTGCCCATTTTACGATGCAATATGCAGACTGTGCACGTCTCATTAAACGGAATGCCCGGGAATATGTGGCGTCATAAGCACTTCGCGAATTCAACATGGATGTCATATTTGCCTCGGTGTAGAGTAGGCTCAATATGAATTTTCTGAAAGCAGTGTTTCTACTCGTTTTGCAAGCAACCTTATAGTAGCACAATTAGTGAAGTTTTATACTGTATAGAGGAGCAGTATTAAATTAAGTTTAGACCAACCCATTTTTACCGCATGACCAATTCATCGACTTTATCGAAGATGACTCACGCAGCGGGTTTTGCCTAAATATACTTAGTAGTCATTTCTCAAGACACACTTTAATAGGCTTGAGAAATGTTGGTTGTTCACAATGAATTCTTACACAGCTCTCCTCTATTGGAATGCCTGCGGAAGACACCTCTCCTAATAAGCTATCCTTTTGGTTTTTCTGTAGGGAAGGCTTCTTTGATAACGCTTCTACTGTGAATATTTTATGCCCATGTCATTTGTTCTTCTCTTTGGGGAGGGGACGAGTAAGCCTGATTTTGGCAGGAGATTTCGTGACTAAGTGATTACAAAAGTGTCTATCATGCCCACAGAGAGGTCGTAGTTTTTAACTAGTTTTTAAAGCCGATAGTCTGCACAGTTCCAACTTCAACGTAAAGCGTCGTTGTCGTGAAACTTTATCAGTATTCTGTATATCCATGTGACTCGTGCCATAAGTAGAATCACACCTAAAAACTTATATAATTTTGATGGAGACGACTAATTGTAACTCAATGAAAGATTACTCGATGTCTTACGACGAACACAAACGCCCTTAGTAGAGTGCCTTTTCCTCTAAAGACGATAGTTGAATTTTGGAGCAGTAGCCATTAGCGTCAGTTGCTTGGGTCTTATTTTAAGAGCGTGTTTTAAATCGTTTAACCTGAACAATTTCGATGAGGAAGATTTGGTCAGTAGCAAAAATAAATTGGCATTTTAATTTTGTGGCACTTATGAAAAGCAAAGGAAAAATAGGAAAAATAGTTGGAGGTGTAAGGAGAGAGAGATGGAAATTTCCTATATATGTTGCTGAAATCTTACATAAAAATCCTTGGTTCCATTAGACTGAACATTTTCTTTATCGCTAGCCCAGACCGCGCGCACGCATCAGTATGCAATAAAATGTGCAGTAAAAACATCATACATGATAGCTGATTTCTGTAACTTGATAACAATATTGAACGTCAATCGAAGATCATGTATCATTCGAAATTGTTAAGGTGTCAAGGCCACATGCTGTTATATGAAGGTATAAAAATAATGCATATTAGATATCTTTTCCAAGCAGTTCATAACGAAGACCATGTTTCGCTATATAGTGTTTAAAATGCTCGATCTCTCTAAAAAGATCTCTGCCACACTCCTAATCTGTCAGACAGAAGGCTGTTCCGTGATTAATTTTCCATTAAGATGCCTGCTGTTGTTGCGAGAGTGTTGATTCTCCTATTTTCATATTTTTTTCCATTTCAGGTTGTTTGACGTAACCCTTCCGTTAGAGGGCTGGCAGGCCTAGAAAAGATTATTAGGTCAATTTCACACAGTTTTTATCAACTAATACAGTAGGCCCTCAGAAAACACTAGAACTGCCCTCATTATCGTTTCCACCGTATTCATTAATGTTTTGAAAGGGGTTTGGACATTGCGAGGGAGGCTTTTCAATTTCAGTGGATTCATTCGCAACCTTCTCATTTTCCGGGTTCACTGTTGAGTTCGACACAGTAATATTGTTTAGACCGAGGTCTGTGGCATTTACGCTCGTAGCGTCTTCCAAACCAGTGCAGGACTAGGGTTCCTCACACAAAACACAATAACCCTCTTCAGGCACCTCTTGCCGGTGCACTTGAGTCGAAGCCATTTTTTAGGCTCCCGGTCGTCCCGCCGAGGTAGGGTCGTCTTGTAAGTCATCTCCTACTTCTTCCGTTTGCTGAATCCACTTGAATACTGCTGTCGATTAGAACAGGAGTCGCATAAAACTTGGAGTTATCGGTGAAAACGGGCTGGCATGAACATGATTGCAACGGGTTAGTAATAACACATAAAATGTGTATCAAATGGTAAATTATGGTTTTTCGAATGAATTAATTTTAGTTGGTCGGTGAAATCTCCGGTCCCGTTTGTTCGGTGAAAAAGATGTTCTCCAAGACTAAACTACTTTGGTACTTAAGTTTTATTAATATTTGAATTCGAGGATGCAAGACTGGTCAATCGAATTTGACGTAAGGAATTTCAGAGTATTATCAGGAGAAATAAATATGACTGAATAAGAATTTTTTACTTAAAATTGAATGCATTAATTTATCGTGTTCGATCATTTTATTAAGCTTATCAAACGGAGTACTTATCAAATGGAATAAAACGCTATGTGTCATTTGGTTTTACAATAAATGATGCATAACTGATACGTTTTGAGTGCTTATCGGATATTTTGCTATTGGAGCTCTGCTTCCATCGAGTACGAGATTCGAGGTCGTATACACGCCTTTGAGTAAAAAGCCGATCGCTATTGCTGCGAACGTCAAAAAAATTAAAATTAAGCGCCCAATATCAGCATTATTGCCAGAAAGTGGCCTTCAATATTGTAGAAATGCTGCTCTAAGTAAGTTAATGGCTAAGAATGGGGCTTTTCTATGTTCAGGATCACTTAGCTTGGAGGGCACCATATATTTGACTAAGCAGTCGATTGAAGTATTTATTGCCGCTGAATAACGTTTTACTCGCTTAATGGATGGATTTAAATTCTAAATTGAAAAAAATCCAAATAATAGTCAGATTTTCATTTTCAATATTAGTGTTGATTTAAATGTCGACAAGAAAATTTTGCAGGGCATGGACAATATTCTTTGCGAAATAATTAATCTGAATTACATTAAGATTGGAGAAAACACCAAGAAGAGCCCCTCCGAAATGAATTCGGGGAAAAACCATCCTCGGGTGCCTATCAGTCCAGATATAAATTCAAGAGAATCAGAAGTGCTTCCTATTGATTGGTTTAAATGTGTACAAAGAGTGCTCGAAGCCGTCTTTAATCAGATGCCAATATCCGGGCCCATGCTAGGGAGGCCAATCTCGGGGCTCCTCTCCACTGCTTTCAACCATCGGCCGTGCTTGAGAGCAGAGATTTTTTTACTGTAATTCGAATGTGAAATCAAATTTACCTGATCAGTTGTGCTCAAACAGGGTTCGGTGTGCTCTGAATGCATTCGGCTCTGCAGTGATTGGGGTGCCGTCGTCGTGAGATCCTCCCTAACAAGTGCACTTGGAGTCAAACGGTCTCTCTCAGCAGTCTACTTCAACTGTCGACACGACCTGCGCCTTGTTGAGGACGTCCTTTCCTCTCTTTCGAAGGTTGCAGTCATTTCACTTGAGACTGTACCGATGCTTGAAACGACAAACATTCGAGGGGTTTCTGGAACACAACCGCCTTTCGTACGAGCACCAACTACTTGGTCTCTTGGAAGAGCAGAGAGTTCTGCCATTCTTGCAAATTTTAACACAAATTTTGTTAAATGTCTGACAAGAAAGTATTTCTGAATAAACATATCAGATGGAAAATTTGCTAAACAAAAAGATTAAGGCGTTCAAACTTCGGGGAGCTTATTACATTTTCGAATATTACGATGAGAAAATGTTAGGTTTTTCGCTATTTTCTCCACGCCATGTATTTTCACATTGTATTTTGCCTTGACTTTTCCTCTTTCGTGTTGCCTTTAAATTTACATGTTAATTAACCATGTTTTTGGACATTTTGGATTCAAAATCGCATCGAATATTTCCTTCAGTAAATAAGGAAATTGTACATTGCAATTAATCCAGGTGTCGACAGTATCTAATCTTATCAAATCAGTACAATTTTTTGTTTCATATCAACGATAACAAAATTTTTCTTGAACATGGAAAGAAAAGTCGTCTCTAAAATTGATTCTAATTCAGGCTGGAGAGTTTATTTTGATGGGTGTTTTAGGGATATTGTGAAAGAGGTTGATTCGTTAGGCCAGTCAAAGAGTTCGGATGGACTGAGACAAATGACTCAAGCTATGCATTTCCCTTACACACGCTAGCATACCTTCATTATTTTCAAAAAATAATTGCGTTCCATAGCAGTGCAACTGTGCGGAACTAGACAACAGGCATTTAAATGCAACAGATTGCACTTTTGCAATAAATTAACCTTTGTCTTACAACTGTGAGTTGAGCCACCACTCCTGGATCTAGGGGACGAACATCCACCACTAGCCTTCCCCTGACTTAACTGGGTCAGAACATGTTTACTTGAAGTGGAAGAGCACATTTTGCTGACCCATTTTCACAGCCCGTATGCGAAAAAAAGCAAGCAAACAGGTAGAGTGAAAAAAGCATCTGAATTCGATCAAAACGAGGTTTTTCATGTCATTGGCAATGATAATGATAATGTACATTTTAAATTCAGTTATAATTTCCCTAAAGGTTGAAATAAGCTTTTGGTTATTCACTCCTCGGACAAAATGCAATTTAGGAGGACGCATACATTTAACTTTCAGCATCATTAACAATAGTGTGAGATCTACCGATTGTTTCCACAACAAAATTGAAAATTTTCCGATTACCTTTGAAACCAGATAAAACAATCCATACAATTTAATGTGAAGCAATTACAGTGAGATTAAGGCCATTTATTTTAATATACTGTGTAACAGAATAAAACCAATATCTATGTGAATAAAACATTATTGATAGGCTTCCAAACTTTTCTGCCAAGACGCTAAATTAGATCCTTATTAAAACACCGAATTTATCTCAAAGTAATTATTTCGCGAGGACGGGAGAGAGATTTCCTTTTAAGTATTCAGGTCAATAAACAGGCTTACACAAAACTGATTGCATGTAGCTAAAAGGAAACACTCTGCGAAATGCTCTGACTTGTTTCATTTTCTTTTACCTTAACCTTACCTTACTTTTATCAAAAGCCGTCGAATCAGTGGCAAAGCTCTTCAAATGGTACTTCTGAAAAATAAAATTTGATTAGTTCTACAAATGGCAACCACACTTATAGTATTAAATCTTTAGGCGAAAGAGGATTTCTGTTTTGATTAAGCCTCTTTAAATGATATTTTACAAAATTTTGCAGATGCGTGACCGTGATATCTAAATGGGTGTTTAGAAAATACAAGCATCCTCTATAGATGAAAATGTGAATTTTTCGCAATTTTACCAACATCCGCAGCTTGAAATAAAGAAACCATTCAGGTCGGAGTGCCAAAGAGAGACAGGATACTAAAAGTGCCGAAAATCACATTTTAAGTTGTTACTCAGTTGTGAGAAATCGTTCGAAGCTTCCTCGTTACCACCCTCAAGATTACAAATAGTGGGTTTTTCAATACAGTGTAAAGTATTTCTCAAAAATCATTGAGACGTCTATGGCTTTTATTGAATTGGATTTGGCTAGCGAGAAATGGCCACGAATACCGACGACTTGTTACATCCATAGGTTACCACACAGAGGGAAGACGAAGGAAACTTGCAACTCGGTCTCATGCCCTCTGCAATGCACCGGTCATAGCAACAGCGTTGGCAGTGTCGACGGCTGTTTTGGCAATGAGGTCGCACCTGTCGGCGTCGTATTCTGCATTTGTGATGGATTTACTTTTGAACCGCTCGTCGGTAGAAGCACTTGCAGCCTTCGTATATTAGAAAGAAGGTGGCACCTTGTTCACCGCTTGTCGTTTTCGTTACTGAAATGAAAGTAATGTCGAATAAGCTCTCTCAGTAGCCTCAATGCATTCCATCAACTAAGAAATAACATCGGTTATGCAAATTGTGGAAACCGAACTGGCACGAGAAGACTGTGAGAAGAAGTAGATTATCCTTAAAAAGGCCTGACGTCTGCACAAAAATGAATTCAGGATGCAGCTAAAGTATGGTTAACCCTAATGAGGATTTCTGACATGTTGTAACATTTGTCACAAGCATCAATAAGGTGGTATTGAAAATGCCACATTAAATTGCCAAAGAAGACGAGTAAAGTTTGTTTGAAGAATTTCTAAAACGTTTTCTGAGCTATATAATGTGAAGTTCCTTGGTTCTTTTGTCATTAAACCGGGTCCCGCATTTCAGGAAATCATGAGTTTTAAATAAGGACTAAGTAAGGTGGAACTATTTCAGACTGGTATTAATCTTTGTTAAGTAGCAGTTTACAACAAAATTTGCTTGCCCAAACCTCGACAGATGTGCTGTAATGTGCTATTTTTATTGCAGTGATCAAGATGAGAGTAGTGAGATACAGACACCATCATTCAATACCTAATTAGCTCATGTTCGGTGCAAATAATCTTGCTTCGACTTTCTCCTTTCAATGATGAAATGAAGTTTTTATCCGTTTTCTCTGTAATCACCTGAATGAAATAATCAGGGATTGAAGAAAAATATGAGGAAATTAGGTGGTGAGATATTTAACACGCCAGTTATCGAAAAAAAGTATTTAATCATTATTAAGTTAAATCTACTTTTGACACTTCTTTAAAAAGCAGTTCTAAGAACATGAGTTGCTTATGCAGGAAGGAGGTGAAGTGCGACTTCACCTTCAAAAACGACCGTCGACGCTGCCAACGCTGTCAATATGATCGGTGAATCGAAGCGGGCATGAGACCGAGTCGCATGTTTTCCTTGAGTTCTTGCAACTCATGCCCATGTAATGTTAATCTTCTCTAATCGAACCGATAAAGCAATAAAGTTCATGCCTCAATTAACCAATAAACTAGTCCTAACCACAGGGGTAAAATTAAATCTTTATATAGAGAGGAAAAGTCAAGTTATCCTGTTCGTCAATTCCTTTGATTATTTATGCTTTTAAGGAGGCGTGTAATGCCCTCTTTCTTTGAAATTCCACAAATTTCCTATTGTTGAAGTAGACTACACGTAATTAGAACAAATTCAAAATGAAACCGTCATGGAATTATCTTTTGTCTAGAGTTATAACTATATTCTCTTATTCGTAAAATGTAGCATTCAGTGACATCAGAGAGTGATTCCATTTGATGATATAAGGCTGCAGGAGTGCCTCGGCTTGTGTTCATCACCTACTTGCAGTCTACCAGGATTATTTTTTGGTAATGGCGCTTTTGCCCATTTTCGACGAGCATGTTAGATTTGTGTACTGATTGCGTAATGGCGATGATGAGCGATCAGACTTACAACATCCCATGGTTCGTGTATGAATACGCTTTTGAAAACTTGTTGAGTTACAAAAAAAACACACTGCTAGCAGTGAGGAGGTAAGCTAGGTACCCTGCTAGGATGATGCCTCGAGGAATCCAACAAAGAACTGAAAACTCTATATTTTTGGTTAAGGAGATCGATTCCGATATTTGTTAATTTCACTGTAGACGTTTGATGTCTAATCGTCAAATCTAGCAAAGTTCACATTTCAAGGACCGATTCGTCAAACATCACCTAGCAGTAAAGGTCGCATTTTGCAAGTTAGTCCTTGGTTCTTTGGACAAGCGGAACGCATTGAATAGGCAGTGTTCTAGGTTCAAAGTCGGGAACAGCGTCCAAGGTAGGAGAGAATCGAGGGTGAAAGCATGAACTGGTATTAGAAGAAATGACTAGCACGTGATGGATGTGTTGTTCTTTGCACTCTGTCGTGCGATGTTGTCAACGGTTAATCTGGCGACGAGACACAAATTACGACTAGGTGATTTGTGATTGGTCCGCGGTCGTTGGTGTCCAGTCCTTGAAAAGAGTATTCATAAGTGCTACTTCACAATTGCCTTTGGCGGGCTAAGGTTGCAAGAAAAAATGCGCACATGACCGAACTAGCCGTCAAAAGGACTTGACAAGCTCTTTCGAGTATTGTCAAATCTTTCAAATTGCTCTCTTAGTATCTAGTTATCAGCAATTCTATTAAAAATGAGCATAAATTTCAAGTGTATGGCAAAGCATCACCTTTGGAAGAAAAACATACAAATATATTGTTTTTCTACTGGGAAACAGTGTTCTTTAGTAAACACACTAATACTCCTACAACTATCCAATTAAAATTGCTCAGAATTTGTAAGTAGTGAGACGCTATGAAATAAACAATTTCCGCCTAGAGTTTGTTGCATTGACATTAGACGAACAATTTAAACTACAACTTTGATGGTAACTTAATAATTAGGTTCTAGATTTTACTCTTCCGTTCCCAATCTCAATTTAGGTTTAAACAACTTATGCATAAGATGCTGAGCACTTGATTGGATTACCACTGAATCTCAACTGCAATGAAAGCTGTCCTGATATAAGAAGGAACTTCAACTGGAAAAGAACTAGCCCTTCGAAAATCACTTGAAGGAACTTCCTTGCATCCCAGTGAGTTAATTGATTAGCATTTGCCTAGAGACTGACCCTGGTAAAAGTTGGGTTGCTATGGAATCATAAGTGTTACAACTGAGATGTGGTTTGATACCCAAGCGATGGTTAAGAATTGCTTTTGGTGCTCGGAAATATGATTGAAAAGAGCCTTAAACTACTGGTACTCTGTTCAGTCGTTGACGATTCGGGTCGACTGTCTGCCATGGGTGCCGATATTTGTATCGGAGTAAATTAGACCTATTGGACGTATTCCCATAAAAAAATTCATGCGTACATCAAAGATTGCACAAATTTGTCAAGAGGAATTTTACACGTACAGCTCGCTCAGGTTTTATGGAATTGTGAACTATATTTACAACTCGAAACAGCCTTAATTTGACCACAAAATTCATGACATAACAGCGATAAAGAAGGCAGTTTTTTAAAAACTTGTAAAATGCATTAAATGAGCATGTTTGTTCAACAGAGTAACATTTAAAAATGCAAATATTGCAACATTTCTTCACTTTCCAGTTAGTTAAACTAAATATTTAATTATTCATAGCAAATGTGTTAACAATAAGAGCACAATTTCCATTATCTCCTGGTTTTTTCGACGACTTCATTTAGTTAAAATAAAAGCGAGTTGTACTTCTAAGTATCGAAGGCAAAAAAAATTCATCTTAATCGCCCATAATAACTGCAGTCTCGAAGCATAAGCATACATCTTGTGATGTGCTGCATTACTAAGAAGCATTCAGTGAAGCTTTCTACAAAGTGAAGAAGGCATTTGTTCACAGCAGGTGACATTTGCATCAAAAAGTTCCCTAAAATGCGGTTTGTTCTCTTTTCACTCATAACATATTTCTATTAAAGTCAATCATGAAATTTATGTTGCTCGACAAGCGTGACTCCATGTGCACCAACATTTCAATCGGGTTTCCTGCATGAACGCATGATTTATTAGTATGTCCTCTGCATTTGTGAATTTGCAAGACGGATTCAACATCTCAAAGTATGAGCCACCCATAGTCGAAACAGCTCCAACTTGACCTCAGATATCATGACTCATACAGATGAACAGACAGGGTTGATAGGCATTTTACGCTTCAGCCACTACGCCTTTTTACAGCTCAGCCGTAGATTATTCGCCTACATAGTTCCAAGGAACTGTTTTTCACGTTTAGTAATGTACTGTTTCCACGTTGCTGCAAACGACCATATTGAACCAAAATAATTGCTAACTGAAACAGGCAACCGAGTCTTTAAAGAAGTAACTAATCTTTTAAAAACTTCTTAGCTGCATTTTCGATGCAAAATTTAGTGGGGATTTCAGGAGTGAAAAAAGACCTTTAAAAAAGTGATGTTGGAAATCTTTCAACATCAAATTTCAATTCAAAGTGCCTAACACATGCAGGGTTAGGTAACATAAAGGAATTAAGTGACTGAACTCTTTGCTTATTGAGGCAGAAATTGCAGGATTTTGGATCGAGGAATGGGAAAAATATGATACTCATGGAGGAAGCACAAATAATACGAATTTCTACGCTTTTGAGCAAGACTGAATCTACTTGGGTTTATAACTTCAGATAAAATTGGAAAGTCGGTGTTTTGCGTTGGAACACTTGGTGTTTCCTGTATGCTAAAAATCGATTGCATCGTTCTTTACATTGTCTCGATTGCATGCGTTAGCCAAATAAAGCTCAAATAAAGATCAAAGAATCAAATTGTCTCAGTAAAACAGAGGTCATATTTTGCTCACTTCTTCAATTGCGAAAAAGTGTGCCAACAGTTGGCCAAACAGCATCTAAGCATTCCGCAGCCAGTGAGGATCAACCGACACGATATAAACCACCCGTCAATCTAATATTCAGAGATAATTAACTAAGCTACCCAACAGCAAACATGTCTTCTGGCGACACACCATCTTCCCTTCACGTAAATTCTTCCGACAAAAATCAAAATGAAAATTATTCGTCTCCTGTTGAGAGAACATCTGAATTAAGACCTCTTCTTTCTATTCATAGGAACTACGACTTAAACAGCAACAATCGCTCTAACCCTAAATTCTGCGTTCATGGACAGCTCATCGCATGAAGTATGTATCGACAATGCAGTTATAAGGGATGATAACGATACGTTTTTGAGGTCTTGTTATGACTTTATTTTGATTTCAGTAATAGAGCCTAAATATTTTAAATTTCTTGGCCATCATAGTAAAAAATTGGAAATTATTGCAACGTTATTGATTTATACTTTTATTAAAATAATTGAAGTGGAAAACACGCGATTGCCTAACTCTATATAGGGGAGCAATCGTTGATAGACTTAATAAAATTCAGTCGCCTATTGCCTTATGCGCCCAACAAAGCTGTTTTCACCTCCATCAGCCATTATATTTGAGGGCTAATTCGGGCTCAATTCGACTGGGTTGTGAAACGTATCCAGTGAGATGATGATTCGGTTAAATTTATCCATATATTAAAAAGAGAGGAATTTATAAAAAGGTTTATAAATACATCATAAATGCTAAATAACCTAATGGTAGGTTTTGTTTTCAATGCTTATAATCAATTATAGCAATTGCTTAACCATATATATGCGTAAGTTGTTGATATTTTCACATTTCCATACTTATGCACCCTTCAATCGCTGCTTCGCTTCGTCAACTCTATTCCTTAAATGCCCAGCATTCATTAATCTCACACCACCCTAGTTTGTAGTTCTTAAATCATTTATCAGAAAGTGAATATTTTATTTAGACGAGCCAGCAGTATTGTAGAAAATAACTACATTCTCCCCAACGCAATCGCTATAAATTCTTTGACTGACTCAATTAAGCCTTGTTGCTTAGTACGCAATGTGTTTAACATGGCTGTAATTCAATGAGTCATGATATATGGGTCAGATTGGAGCTGTTTCTAATGTGCAGTGGGATGGTGACCTAGTCATTTTATTTTTAAATTCAGAAGAAAAGAATAAGTTACCATTACTGTAGGGAATCTGATAAAAAGCACTCGTATGCACGGATGATTTCACGATAATGCGTTGAAATTGGTATCCTCATAAACTATAAGGCGATCGCTCCAATATGTTTTAGCTAACCATCCACTGTCGTACACTTCCAGGAGGGCAAGGAATGTCTCTCTACTTGGTGGTCAATAATCTGGAACGGAATGAGTAGAAGCAGGTTTACAAGGCCCATTACGCATTTTTGATCTACACATCTTCTCCATCAAGTTTCTTAGGTTTTAAAACTGCGCCTAAAATCGGAGAGTCGGCGAAGATTTTATTTCTACTAAACATAATGGTAGGTTTCTAAAATTATTTTTTCAATAACGCTGGAAATGCATGTTGTTTAACTTACCCAGAGATTTTCACTTGCCGAAGGTTCCAAAAGACTTACGAGAATTGGTCTTGGCTGGATCACTACGACAAATCTGATTTACCAAAACTGTGATTCGAATTTCTTTTTAGCTTAATAAAATGTATTTAAAGAATTTTTCTTTCCAATATTTCTGGAGGTATCGTCTTAACAGGGTACCTATCCTTCCGCATCACTGCTTGCAGTGTTGTTCTATAGCCCCAGAAAATTCAAATCCATATCACCACACGACCTTTACTCGTTCTAATAAAAAGCGATAAGTGCTTATGAGGCCCCCATGCTGCCCGCTGCCCGCTGAATCCGAGCTTTCGATTTACCTTTGTGTTCGCCTCCGAGTTTCCGTGAACGTAGACGAGTCGATGCCTCTTCTGGCGCTTGATGTAGATAACGTGTTTTTTTGCACACTGCTGGAAATTTAGTGTGCAAAACTCGAAGTCACGTTCTAACTATACACCCTACAGGAGACTGCGCATAGAGCGGCAAATTTTGCCGCAAAAACACCTCTAGCTGGAAAGCCTTCGCTTAACAGATGATAAAATTCCCCACTATACTTCAAAGCACTGCAGAGGCAGTATTGAACTGCGCTAACGCTAGCCCATATACCACGCATATGTATACGGTAAAGAGTCTGCGCTAGCCTAGGAGTCTCACATCAAACTAGGGTTCAAAAATGGGTGGTAATTTTTGCAAAGCAAGAGACACTAACAGTCCATTTTCTAATATTAAACGGTTTGTGTTTGAAACAGGTACGCAATAACAGATCCAATAAACAACAAAGATGCAAAGTGAAAAAAATTCTCAATTTTGCAAATACGAGCCTATGTATAGGGAAATTGCCCTTATGTATAGCCAAAATGCTAGTTGAAAACAGACAACTAAATTCCTGCCCACTCTCAGCTCTATCCGCTGTCGCCGGCCGCTGAGCCAAACCTAGCCAACTCGGACCCTGTGTGCCATTGCCCGATACATCAAAGAAGCCAACTCTTATGGCAGTGAGACATTTGAAATGAATTCGCGAAAGTCTAAGTGATTTAACATAAGTCGGATCTTCAATTTCGCAAATTTCAATTTTAGTACCATTTGAGATCACCTGCAAATTTTGGTCCATACCTGTCATTGCTGTCGTAGTCTTTATCGCACACGTTCCACATCTCACATAACCAGATAGGTTTAGAGGTTTCTAAATGTTTGTGACCGTGATCACCTCCTTATTTGAATGGAGTGCACTGGTTTGATCCTGGGGATGGATTCAATTTTCACTATGACGTTTTGGTGACATGATTGAATTAGCCTGGTCTCATTCGATTTCTCGGATATCGATAGCCAGTAGAGCAGGAGGTGATTCCATTGTGCTTTAACTCTGCCACTTTGTCAAATGTAAACCCGACCAATACGTCTTTATCCGAACTCGCGCATTGATGTTAAGCTCTGCTCAACGATTACTTATATTGCGTCCAATTCGCTACCTTCTGCATCAGCCGTTTTGAGTGCTTATCGGAAAATTTGCTATTGAAGCTCTGCTTCCATCGAGCACCAGATTCGACGTCGTATACACGTCTTTGAGTAAAATGGCGTAAGGTATTGCTGCGAACTTCACAAAAACTGAAGTTAATCGCTCAATATCAGCAATAGTGCCAGAATGTGGCCTTCGAAGTTGTAGAAATGCTGCTCTAAGCAAGTTCATGGTTAAGAATATGGCTATTTTATGTTCAAGAGCACTTAGCGTGGTGGGCACCCTGTATCTGATAGGCAGTCCATGGAAGTATTTATTGACGCTGTATAAATATCCTAAGACTTCTAACACATGAATCAAACAATTGTATGAGCGCTTGTCGGAAATTCCAGTAACTATTGATTAGCGTTTTACTCTCCAAATGAGAGGATTTAAAATCCATATTAAAAAAACCTAAATAATAACAAGATTTCACTGGTATTATCAGCTAAATAACAAGGCTCGTCTACCGTGTTTAACGGAAGGAAATCTAGCATTTTCAAAGTTGGTCTGACTTCCATTCACCTAAGCAGATTTGCTGCCTACGGGAGACTACGGCGCCAATTTTAAGGAATTGTACAGAGGACCATATTTTGCGCTTTACACTCACTTCCGTAATTCTGTTTCTATCCTTTAGAAAACCACCCATGCTCGCCTAACCCAAAATGCAAAAGCAAAATATGATCTAAAGCAGCATTTATTCCACTTCAGCAGGTGTCAGTTTGATTTTCGTCTTAAAGGAACATTCGAAGCACTCGGCCAAAGTTCATAGTTGTATGTCAATTCAGCACTCTCCATCTTTTGCCCGCTCATTTGACACACCACGAATTCACGAAGGAAACGGAGGAAGGCTTCTTTGATAATGTCCTCCTTGTGATATCCCGGAATGACAAAGTTCTCGGTCTCATCGATCTTGCCTCTTACGCACATGAGCGCACAGACGAAGGCAAAGATTTCATTATGGTCAAAGTCGCACTGCAGTGCATCACAGCATATACCAAAATTGGTTATTTTCGTTCTGTTCAGCGTGCAGTTGTAGCATATATCAAACTGCATGGTTTCCTTCAATTGCATGAAGAGGGCCCGCATTTGGTCCGCATTCCCCTCACTATAGCTGTACCGCCTTAGTTCAAAATCGTCGAAGCCCTCATCCTCAGTGCTTTCCATTTCTTCTTCTTCTTCGTCTTCTTCCTCACTTCCGTCATCGTCATCGTCGCTGTCAACAGTAGTATTTTCATTTGCCACTCCTTCCACCACATCAACGTTAGTGATGGTAGTATTGGTGACGCCGGCTTCGGGCTCCTCAGTCCCGACGGAGTCAATCGGTGAAGACGACGACGACGGCGAAGAAGAGAATGGCTGCATACCGCGATCTTCTTGCATGGTAGTGAGCATAGAAATGATATCAAAGGAACTTGGGATGTCAATATATCCGTTAGGCTTCTCAGGTGTCGCATTTAAACATACAAGGTCTTAGGTGCATTTTAACAAACAAGCTCATAGGTGTAATTGCACCACGGTACGCAGGGATGAGTCATCATTATGACCTTTGTAAGCAGTAACATTTGTGCCACAAAGGTGTTTCACTCACTTCAAAGTCCAGTTATTTGAATTGACTGATCACGCTACCATCGGAGATTAGATAATGAACCAGTGTCAGTAATTAGTAATTAGTCACTTCTTCCTGCTTGTTTTACTGCGTGGGAATGAGCATCACGAATTGATTATTTATGACAAGATCTACGCATTGCACCCTATTCTCTGAAATTGGCGCCGTAGTCTCCCGTAGGCAGCAAATCTGCTTAGGTGAATGGAAGTCAGACTAACTGCGAAAATGCTAGATTTCCTTCCGTTAAACACGGTAGACGAGCATTGTTATTTAGCTAATAATACCAGTGAAATATAGTTATTATTTAGGTTTTTTCAATAGATTTTAAATCCTCTCATTTGGCGAGTAAAACGCTAATCAATAGTTACTGGAATTTCCGACAAGCGCTCATACAATTGTTTGATTCATGTGTTAGAAGTCTTAGGATATTTATGCAGCGTCATATCGCGTTTTTCGATAGACTGTTACATTTTGTCTTTATGAATTTGGAGATATTTGTTACGCCTAGTAAAATAATCTTCTACTTATTTCTTTGTTCACACGCCTCATTTTTCTCTACTTTCTTATTCAAAAAACAACGGAAAATCGATTAAAATGTGTCTACACCTCTGAGTGGTTTTGGTCTAACTCGTGCATTTATTGAGTAAAAGTAATAAACAATATTTATCACAGCTATTAAAAAATACTTATTTTTTATCAATGGAGATTTAATGATTAAAGGTTTTAAAAATGATATCACTACAAGAAATTTCAGCAACGTTGCTTCTTTAAGCATCACCTCTTCAAGCCCCCGAAAATTTTTCATTTTTTCGGTATAACCCGTATTTTTCTATTGTTTTCCACGATGTTTGATTGGAACCATCCATATGCTGCTTTGTGATCCAGTAAGAAACTGATGAATAAGATCAAAGGTGTAAAATTAGGGTTAAGCCTTCGGCGAATGAAATCGATTAAGGATGCAATTAATAATGACTATGAGCTGGCTCCCCATGCATTTAAAACTGATCAGGTTAATTACAATTTTATTGGGGCAGCTCATTTTACGGTTTTTTTGGTTACGTATGGAAAAACAATAAATATTTACTTTAGCGCAACGCCATTCATTGAAGGTGGATTCTTGCGAAAACTGCGCCAAATTGTGGGGAATCTTTTCAAAATGTGATGTCATTTTAATAAGAAAGTAGACGGCACCAATTTAGTGTGCATCATCGAGGAAATATATCGAAATGGGCGTTCTATTAAGTAATTTTTCCAACTTATTAGTGAGTACTGACACTGAAAGCGCCGTAACGAAGGAAGTGGTAGCAATGGTCTTACAATCAAGATGGAGGACAATTTAAACGGTGATGAGTTTAAGGATTAGACAAGGAATCGGCAAACGATGGAATAAGTATTAATTCGACTTTAGGCTTGATTTCTAAACTAATCGGCTGATAAAAATTTTCTGTTCTTTTTTTCTAAAGTTGATGTCATTTTAATTAAAAATTAAATAGTAGTAAAGAAAAACATGTCCAAGGCGCCCTTATAGTGTCCAACGTGGAAGACAACATCGAGGAAATATATCGGAATGTGTGTTCTACTGCAGAATTGTTCAACCTTGACAAAGAGTGCTGATATCGAAAGCGACATCACAATGAATGTGTTTCCAATGTCTATGATGGCAAAATAGGCGTGTTATTAGAAAGCTAAAAGACCTTTTAAACGTGCCCAAAGCATGCCGTATACTGGAGGCACTAATGTCAACGAATTTGGAGCATCCTGTTTCCTCAAGCTTGATGAGTCCTATCTATGGAGAGTTCTAGTCATTATGACTGGAAAGCTGGCAGTAATGTGCACCAATCATATCACTCAGAGGCGCACACGCCTTTTAGCCAAGAAGTGGCACCCACATTGAAGAATGACCAACATCAGTATCCGTTTTGGAAACATCGTCATCCCTATCAAGTCTTTGATTAACTCAAGTTTCAAATCGTTTTCCAAAGTGCTAAAACACTTAAACAATAAGAACCAATTGATAGTAAAAATATTCACTTGGATAAAATCAACGTACTAGTAAATCAACCAGTTGAATCCAACGGGGCCGCAGTTCACACATTATCTCCTGTCTGCAGGTGATTTCCAAACATTGAGTTATTTCTAGTTTCAACTGAGATTTTAAAAATTCGCCTTAAAATCGATGTTCTTCTAATGTGATTGTAACAGAATCGCACACGCACGCAGAAATGCGGGCTCTGGAAATCAGTGGCTCAAAAATATGCATGAAGTTGTCATGGATGCAGGTGGAAAATGACGCTTCGAAATCATAAAAAAACTGGGCAGCTGAAGAGAGAAAATTAATTGAACATTCTCAGAAATCCCACCACAATTGGCATTTTCCGTGAACCGTTTGTTTGTCTTACCAGCAAGGACAAGGGATCTGTTGAGATCGATAAACTGACCAGTTGACAAATCCCTCAGATTCCAACAGACAATGTTTATTTTTCTAAAATGGACTGGAAGAATATTTGATTGGGCGAATGGAATTGATAATCACTGCGCTTAATGTGAGTAATGCACTTTCGAGGGTCGTCATCACCCCGGGTCACGAACCCCTGCGGTCCGAGAAAGTGCACTTCGAGGGGGAAACATCGCCTTGTCCAAACAGTTTCGCACTCTCTTCTCAAAAGCACGCCAATTACTCATACGCCTTTGCGGGTTATTGCAGCTCCTACAGTGAATTACCCCTCAACTTTATTATGCCTACAGATGAAGAGATAAGCTTAATACGAATATGGCTGAATGAGTGACCCAGGTCAATGAGCATTCGGCTGTGCTTAGCCTGTGCTCGGGTTAATTAACCTGAGCATTGTTAATTACATCCTTAATCGGCTTCATTCACGGAGACCTTCAACTCAATTTTACACCTCTGAACTGAGTCATCATCAATTTCCAAGAGGTCACCACGCTTTTGTCTACAAGCGCTATTCGTTTTGAGTTAATACGCTTTTACTCGCACATTCTCAAATAAGTGAAATTGTGGATTGTAGATTTCCGTTTGCGCGGCTTCGTCTGACCGTTGAAAGGAAGGCATGTGCGCTTCCTAATCGCGACTGCCATGTCATTGGTCGACACTTGACACTTCCTGGCATGGTCAGCAGTGGTGGATGGCTTTGCGGCTCGGCCGCTCTGCCTCTCTTATGATTGGCGCGCTCTACTGTCAATTCTCAACTCCCATCGAGCACCACACTAAGAGAAAGAAACTGCACTCTTATAATAAATTTGGGAAACATGTTTTCTCACCAATTAGAACGCAGCCGAAGCAGCCGAAGCGTATCCGTCTCGCATTGCAGACTGACTGAACCCGCAAGTGTCAACCAATGAGGGCGCAGCCACAAGATGCCAGTTGGAGTTTGGGAAACGCACAGGCCTTTCACTGGTCAGACGAAACCTCGCAAATAAGGCATTTAAATATATCAAACCGGTGATACCAAACATTACTAGTTTGAATTGAAGCACTGACCTCACTTATTATCATTCATTGCTTCAAGTCTCATGTTTGTTTTTTTCTTCAAATTTGCACCAAAATAAAACGTGAATATTTTGTTTTCATTCATGATGATGAAATAAGGGAATCGAGTTAAGTAAAATCCATGAATTGCACAATGTCTCCAGGCTGGAGACGATTTCCCGACAACAAGGTACTTTTTCGTAAGGAGATTTTATTAACAATTTCACTTTAGACTAAAACGTAAGAGACTAGAACTTGCTCACGAAATTCAAAATGGTTAGTGAAGTGGGCATGCGAGCTCACTGGCGTGCCTGAATTCTATGCTACAACGACAGAATAAAGCTGAAAACATATTACCAAAAGCTTTGACCGCTAAATGTGTTTCTTCAAAATCTTTTTGAAAGCTACGAATCAAATGTCAGTCAGAGGAAGGAGTAATTTCGAGCATGGCCTTCACTCTATTTCGATAGAAGGTGCTATCTCGATGAATACTAGAAGCAAATTTTTTCTTATTATTTAATACGAAAAGATTTGAATGAGGAGAATAATTGCTAGTCGACGTCTATCGATATCTAACCACAAAACTTCTCAATCGTGCAATGGGTATGCAAATATCACTTGTTGGCTGTGATGGGTATTTCATTTGAACTGTTAAAACACACTACGGATCATAATATTCCTCAAAAATTTGTTGAATTCAGTGAGTCGATAGCACCTAGATGCAAATATCCGGGACTCATTTGACCAGGTCGAGCATTCTCAATTTAGTCAGTGGAAAATCGATCAGATGACGTACCCAAAGCTAAATAGCGAATTCTTAATTAATCTTTAATGTGGTTTCATCGAAAATACGGGATTTCTTGCCTTATATATTGCCAACAAATAACTCGACTAAGTAATACCAGAGTGACACTAACTCATTACATTCTGATAGAAATCGTCAGCAGAGGCATTTCTCTGTGATGAAGTGCACTTATAAGGTGTCCTCGGTCCTTACAAATTCGTTTATTTTTTGAGTCTATGATGTAATCCACAATCAATTTACCATAATAAATTTATGATGGATATGCATACCTAATTTAAAGGCTTCAGTTCATATAATTTATTTACCTTTCGTTATTATCTTTGCTGACGGGGGGGGGCTGCTACAGAGGAATGATGGCAGTTGTCAAAATGCTTGGGGAAACCTACGTGTCGTCCGCTCCGGGTAGACTCTGGATTGCGAATTTCGTCGAATTTCGGTAAATCGATCAATGCAGGTCAGTGAGTACCTGTAACCCCGCGACCAGGTGGACATGAGCAAAATTCTCCTCAGGTGATGTACTGTGACGATGTATCTTTGCACGCCGACAATATCCTTGCAAGTACGCACCCAGTTGCTGATGTCTTTCTTCATTTCTGCCCAAGAGTAACCATCTGTGAATAGTTGAATTGAATTGAAGACCTCACTGGTCCTCGAAGAGGTGCTGCAACAATGGGGCGCCATTTAGCGGGTGAACCGTCACAAAGCAGTGTTGCTCCAGAGGTGTCCAGTGCTGTTTCCTCTATACTGGTTTATGGCCCACGTTTGCGTGGACCACGTGGCTTTTGTTCTGCGGCCATGTGATTCGGGTCGAAAGAAAGCTTGACGTTTGTGTTTAGCAGTGCCATCGGCATTAAGAGACTTGGTGAGGTTTGGAAACTGTCGTAGGATCGAGAGGTGGGGTTGAGGAACTGAGGATGAAATTGCGAACAAACAGGTGGTGCTATCCGCTCTCCGCTGTCGACAGAACGGCATTTTCGGGCATCTCAGCACAGATGGTATTCACGAAGCAAATCAGCGCCCAAAATGGGATGCGGGATGTCCGCGATTACCAACACCCATGGAAAACTCCTCGTAAGAGCCCCCATCGAGTTCTACGAGACGTTGTCCATAGGTCCTGACTCAAGGACCGCAGCTTCAGATGAGGATGCAGATGCAGGCGTTCTGTGGAAGTGGAGGGTGTGATGCTGATTTCAGCACCTGAGTCAATCAGAAATGCACTGTGTTTCGACGTCAGCAATGAACAGAATGCGGCTAGCTTGAGGAAGGCCAGAACTTGCAAATCTGCAAGCGGTGCCAATGTTGACATGATGATAGAAACAGACGACTTCCGTGGCGGGTCTATGCTTGGGCCTCTTACAGCCCTTGGACGTCATTTTGGGCTAAGGCAAGCGCTCCCTCGAACGTGGGCGTTATTGACGGAGGAGAGAGTGTCCAGTGTAGTTTCGTCGACGTGGTGACGAGCCTGTCGTCTGCCGTTTGTTGGGCATTTTGAACAGCAGCTGCGCAATTCTTGATTGCTGCGCTGGTAGTTTACGTGACCTGTCGGCCATTTCAAGTAGTTCCTCAGTGGACCCTCAGAGGACTTTGGGGCTTCTTTGAAGAGAGTGCTGACTGCCTCCAGGAAGAATTCATGCTCCAAGGAGAAACCGGCAATCAACCGCACCATCTGCCTGTGGGGCTCATTGCTGTCTGGAGTATTTGCCTTGATGACACCGAATTCGCCGTGGGATGCGAGAGAATGACGCGGTGTAGCTGATTGGCCACGTGCTCCGGCAGCTTCTCAACGACTGCATCGCTCCTAATTTTGGCTCGGCGCAATTGTGCTTCAGCATGGGCGAACCAGCCTGCTGCACTGTTCGGCCAAAATTCGGAGACTCTGACTGCGATGTGTTGGCCTAAGCCAGCATAACGATGTGCTGCTAAGACACATTGTAAAGATATTCGTGTCCATGTCAGCGAAGCGTTACAGAGAATAGCACATTGATTAAGGAATAAAGCACAACGGTATTCGTGGAATTATATCGTAATAATGTCAGATTCCACAGGAATTAAATTTCATTGGACGACATTACAAAAACCGAAAAGAACTGACCGAAGCAATTTTACACCTCTAACCTTATTCACCAATTTCTAAGTGGTCACCCACGCATTTGTCTTAAAACGCGAAACGAGAAGAATGCACCATCGTGGTTAGTCATCACTCCGGGTCACGGTTCTATCTCCTGAAATTGCACTTCGAGGGGGAAACATCGCCTTGTCCAAACAGTTTCGCACTCTCTTCTCAAAAGTACGCCAATTACTCATACGCCTTTGTGGCTTATTGCAGCTCCTACAGTGAATTACCCATAAACTTTATTATGCCTGCAGATGAAGAGATAAGCTTAATACGAATATGGCTGAACGAGTGAGCCAGCTCAAGGAGCATTCGGCTGTGCTTAGCCTGAGCTTGTGTTAATTAACCTGAGCATTGTTAATTACATCCTTAATCGGCTTCATTCACGGAGACCTTCACGTCAGTAAATAGGTTTTACTCACCCATTGTCGAAAAAGTGCACTTAGCATGCACTGTTTCCTAGGATCTCAAAGAAGTGAAACTGTACATTGTCGATTTCACTATTTCATCAAGAAGTGTCAATACTCATCTCCTATCGAGCACCACACCCAGAGAAGGAAGCTTCATTCGTGTTGGAGTTAATTAGTAACCACGATATTAAAATATCGTCGGCCTTTTATTGCTTGCATATCTTTCCGATAGTATTAGTAATTTTTCGGAAAAATTCACCTTTCAATCTCGCCTTCGGTCTAATTCACCGATTTCCACTTCCCCT
>JAUOZQ010000439.1:0-37726 GCA_030710315.1 Anomotaenia brevis
TGTCAATTTGCAATCAATCATCTCTAGATATTTAAAGATATTGGCCTCTGCTTTATGAAAGGAAAACAACGAAACGGAGAAACGTGATGCTTTAGCCACATAACTTCAGTTCAGTAAGTCCTATCTGTTCCTTTATATTTTTTGTACTTTTCAAATATATCCAATTTTGACTGAAATGCTCGGCATGTGTAAATATTCCACCGAATGTGAGTTAAGAGTGTTTGCAGAAGAGAATATCACATACTCCATCTAGTTCCTGTTGCTTAAATTATCCTTATTGAAAGGTGTTCACTTCTTTTTGGTTATATGGGACGATGAAGACATTATAATTAACTCGTTCATGACATTTACAAAATCCAGCTGAAATTGCCGACAGGTAAGTGCAAATAAATAATAGAATTGGAAGTGAATGATTTTTTTACTTCTTTAATTATTTTGACACAGGTAAAATACAAAGCTAAAATATTTTTTAATTTATTCGCCTTTTCTTATTAAAAATTTGCCCGTTTTTAAACTGGTAGATGATGAAGCGAAATTTTAATTTATAAATTTTAGAAATATTATGATTCTTCACATTAACAAAAGGTCTTTAAAACATGTCGTTTTCTTGTGTATATAATGCTAAGCAACGCAGAAGATTGTGCATCATTAAAGGTTAGGCTTATACAATTAAGTTTTATCACATTTATTATTAAAAGCTTGTAAGCTTGTAAAGTTTCATTTCATGTTAGAATGGTGTAGTAATAAAGAGGTACACATCGAACGAATAATAAACTGAAATAATAAATTATAACTTACAGGCGCTCCTCACATAATATTATCTGATCTAAAGAATCCTACGAGCATTGGAGTGTCCCTCTTTAGGCGTTCAAAAGACTATAAGATAATATTATCTAAAAGTATTTGTAGGTGTTAAGGCTATTATGTAGTATTTGTTGAAATAAAATTCAAGCATGCATGTTGGTTAACTTGCATAATTGTACAATAACAATTTCAGTGGCTACAGCAAAAATAGTGGGCAACTAAGATATCCATAAGAAAACTTTTTTATTAAGGAACAATAAAATCTAAATGAATTATTTTTATCTTAAATATTTGGGCATCATATATTATTTTTGATTTTTAACATGCTTTCAGTTAGACGAAGAAGTAATGATCTCGTCTATTCACAAAATCGTAATGCTGAACCCATGTTAAAATTCAAAATAATATATGATGCTCTAATATTTTAGACTGAAAAAATAGCATTATTCTATAAATCAAAGTATTGAAAAAAATGTTTGACACTCGCAAAATGTTGTGAGCCGTTATTTTGGTATAAAAATAGAGAATTTAATGGAAAATGCAAATTTCACTGCAGTTTATGAGGCTCTCTCATGGAAACTGTTACCATGCAAAAACTTACAAAATATGAACATTGACCATGTTAAGTCAAGTCGACTATCTCCATTTGATAAGCGTCTTGTCAAAAATCCTCTGTTGATTTAACGGGCAACTGTTGAGGAAATGGCACTACCCAACCTCGCAAATTAAGAGGATTTGGAGAGTTTAATGGAAATCAAACACTGATTGAGTTGGTGTTGTTGAAAAAAATGATGCAAAAAATGCTTGTTTGTTTAAATTCTTATGAATATTCTCGCCTATACTTCAAATGATGTAATAGAGTATCAGCATAAAAAATAAAACTTTTTTAGTCACGGAACTTTCACCTTTAATGTTTAATTTGATTTGATGCATATAATGACATTTCTGTTCGCTAACAGAATCAAGTCATTTGCAATACTCGGAAGGTTATTTTGTGAAAAAATTAGGACTGTAGTAGCGAACCTGTAAGTTTTACTTTTTTATTTCCATACATAATTCTACCATGAGATGACATATTTATAGGAAAACGTCCTTTCAATCATTCAAAGCATCATTTATTAATGATGTGATAAAAAACATTTTTATAGGCCTAAGGTCGCTATATTATTATCCCTGAAGCGCCCAATGATAACAAATTCATTTTGCTGCTTAGCCAAATATATAAACACAAGAAAACGACATGTATTATAGTCCTTTTGTGAAGGTGAAGAATCATTATATTGCCGCGCCTTCTAAATCGTTGGCGACGGGGGCTACTTCGTGATTGGTTGGCACTGTCTACGACGCTCAACATTTCCATAACAGATTTGCTCATTATTCTTTAATACAATTAGTGTCGGAATCGGAGAGAAGAGCAAAATTCAAATTTACATTTTTTTATAGTATTCATGTGTAGGCATCCTTTTTAATATTTAAGTTCTTTTCATTTATATGATAGTGTTTTCTTAGTGGAGAGAGTCCGAGTTTATACGATAGGTTTTACAACTACATTTTTAGCAATGGCCCTTCTGAATTTCGCTACCTCAACAGTTAACGAATGCCGTATGTTAAACAGGACGCTTTCCTGTACGACGTGGCCAGTTTATGAGAGAACATGGATGTGCGTTTTGCGTGTCTACCCCTTCATACAGAGTCCCATGCGAAGACGCAGCCACTAACTTCACCTATGACAGTGGAATAGCGATATTATATTTCCAGTGTTAACAAACGGAAAATTGACCCGAAAACATGATCTGTCCTTATAGCTAAATTTTAGACACTAGTAACCGTGAAGCAATTAGGTTATTAGTTGATTCAAGTCACAGATAGGGTGAGTCAAATAATGGATGCTCATGCAGATTAAAACAATCTCAAAGAAACAGGTGTGTAATGAAAAATTGAAGAGTGCGTGTTACCTTGACGTGGTTGGTTTAAGTCGTTCAAACCAGTCAGTTGTCTCGTAAAAGTAATCGATTTAAAGCGTATAAAATAAAAATACCAACCTCAAAGAAACAGGTGTGCAATTAGCGATTAGCCTCTAGTTAATATTACATTTTTATTTCGTAATGAATTTGATAGTGCCTGTTACATAACTGCGAACTTGTAGTAAAAATTGGAAATATTTAAACTTCTTAAATTAACTGTCAAAAGTTATTTAATACTTATAAAGATAAATGTTTGAGAGTTTAGGCACTTTATTTGGGTATCAACAAGCAACGGTGGAAGCTAAGCGTTATAAACAATGGATTTGATAATAGGTAATTTTTGCATTTTCATCGTTGCCCACTAGTAATGCAAGACTATTGCAGATTCAATGAACATACATATAAAACTGCATATAAAGGCTTTAGGTTACTTTAAATCATGGCAGAAATAACAGAATGTGCTCCACGAATAGAGAACATTTTCTTATCAATTCTGTTCTGCGGCCATGTGTTTCAGGTCAAAAGAGGGCTTGACGTGAATGTTGTTGACTTGTGCTCTCGAAAGTGCGTCTGCTACCACGTATTAGCGTCCACTGATGTGTTGGAAGTGGAGGTCGATTTTTGTGAGAAATAGTCCGGCTTTCGTATTTCACCGTTGGTATACCTGATAGCATTCTGCTGGGCAGCTGCAATTAGTGGGCCGGGGTAAAGATGGCAACCGACTGGCTTCCAACGAAATGTTTGAACTATTTGACACCCATTAAATGCGCCAGAAGATCTTTGCCAAAGGTGGAGTAGCGCTTTTCCACTGATCGCAAAGCCTTCGAGAAAAAGCCTAGGGGCTGCAATTGTCCGCTGCTTAATTGATGTAGAACAACTCACACGGCGACATTGGATGCGCTTAACATGAGGGCAAGTTTTGTCGTGGGATCTGGGTGAAAACTGCCGTTTGTTCAGTTAAAAGCTCGATGGGGCCGTTGTTGCCGGCGGTACGATTGACCAAAGATAACGCTATGCTCATACAATCAGGTATGAAGCGTCGGTAAAGTTTAACATGCCCAAAAAGCGTTTGGGCTGTCTCGTGGATGTCGGCTTTGGGAACTGTTAGATAGGATTGATCTTCTCCGGAAGAAGAGGTACTAACTGGGGGTTGATGACTGCCCGAAATGGCACTTCGCTGCGTTAATAGCAATACTGTTCTCGCATAGCCTTTGAAGGACCATCGACAGGTGTTATTGATTTTCTTCTGATAAGGTGCTGGCGATCAGAAGGTTGTCGAGGTAGACAAAAACAAAATCCAAGCCATGTAACATCATGTCAATGAAGCGTGGGAATGTCTGAGCTGGGTTTCGGAGCCTGAAATGCATACCCAGAAACTTATAAGTCCGAAAGGGGTGGTAATGGCTGTTTAGTGAACATCTTCTGGAGCCACGGGAATCTAGTGATAGGAGAAAATCCGCTTGCCATGTTGAGAGGACACGCAATCTTGGATGTTCGGAAGTGGGTATCGATCGGCAAAGTAGCAGCGTTTAGGGTTTGGCAATCGCCGCAGGGTTGACAATCACCGGCGTTGGCGTTGGGCACGAGGTGTATGGGTGATGCCCATTCATTTTGCTCCTACCGTCTGATTATACCGGGTTGCAGCATATGATCAAACTCAGCAATTGCCAGCTTTCTCTTCTTCACGGAATGTCTTCGAGGTTTGGCAGTGCAAGGTGGGTCCGTAGTTTTGAGTTAGTGCACCATCTTGTGTTTAGGAATAGCATTAGTGTTAATAGGCATGGTAAGGTTTGGAAATTTTTATAGGACCTAGAGGTAGGTTCCAGGGACTGAGGCTGGGATTGCTGAAAATCGATATACAGAGCAAGTCCTTGTTTCGCAAATAGCGGACAAAGAGGTGGAGTTGTCCACAGGACAGCAAAAAGGACATTATGGCATGGGCTGTATTCATGCAGAAAATCAGCACCCCTAATTTGATGCGGTCATCCGCGATTATGAAAACCCATGAAAAAGCTCTACGTAAGCCCAGACCCAGTTCTAGGAAGCGTTGGCCATAGGTCTTGATTGCGGATTGATTCTAAGCCTACAGCTTAAGCTGGCAGTTGGGGTTCAGGTGGTGCTTCGACGGTCCGGAGTGAAGAAAATACGGCTTGGCTGAGGGGGACCGGAACCTGTGGCTGCAGTCAAGTTCTGGTGTGGGCACTTCCCCAAAACTTGCAATTGGGGTTGCACTTCCTGGCCGAGGTGCCAAAGATGACATGGTAGGAACAGACGTCTTCCTTGGCGAGTTCATTCTTGGGTCCGCTAAAGCCATTCCGACGGGACGAACTTGTCAACCGTCCTTTTAGGTGAGAGCTCCATTGAATGAGGGCTCTGTTGAAGGAGGAGAGAGTCTACTTTATTCTCCAGGGTGGCGATTATGTCATGTAGGCTGGTTCGTTGTAAAGGTTGGAAAGCAGCTACCGCGATGGTTGACTGTTGAGTTGGTTTCTTGTGTATCCCGTCGGCTGTTTCGAATAATTCTTTAGTGGTGAGAGACTTTGTGGCAGCTCTGATAAAGATGCTGACAAGTTCGGAACATTTCCTGAAAATATTCGTTTGTTAACGACAAATCAGGAATCAATTGCACCATCTGCCGGTAGGGTCCCCAATTTCGAGCTGGGACGCTAGTTCGGGATTTTAACCACTTTTGAGAGTGTTAGCCCGATTATTGACTCCATCAACTTGGTATATGGCTACTCCGCAGAAGGGGGAAGTATGGTGTGATATAACTGGTTGGCAACGTGCTCCCAGAAGCTCCTCTATGACTGTTATTTATTAAAATGCGGTATTTAAAATTTAGTTATCAATTTGCGTTGTAAGCCAAGCGTGGTAGGTTTATGAATCATGCGTTCACGAACTCTTGAACTGTAATTTATTTATCTTTCGTCATTATCCTTATAATATGTACACTTGTTTAAGTCGTTAATCTGACGCCTTGCACTTTGTTAAATAAACCTTGGATGACGACGAGTCCAACTGTAGGTAGCATAGATCCTCCGTACTTTACATAAACTTATTTGTTGAATTTTATCAGAAATATATAATAGTTAGGGGAAACAAGCTTAATTAAAAAATAGAAAAATTTAATTGCTTGCATTACTAATCCATTAAACGTTTCTGGCAAGGAAAGTGATAATGTTAAACTTGCATGCAATTTGTACAGCTTTAAGTTGAACTCGACGAAAATTTCTGTCAGATTCAAACATGAGCTGGAGATGTGCAAAGAAAGTTCTAAATTACAAGACATTTTTTTGATTTCCATTTTGGTTTTGCTGATTTCATTTTGAACTGCAATAAATTGGTCTAAGTGTGGGTCTTCAGGAGTTTATTAAAAAGATAAACTTCTAGTCATTCATCTAGTTAATTCACATCCATTATGTGAAATGAAGTATTTTCGTGTTTCTGCGCATGCACTAGCTTACACTAACGAAAAATGAATCAGAGATTGAGGCAGCTAATGTCACAAAAAAGCATTCCTTTACACTAAAATGTATGCCAAAAGAATAGCAGAACCACGGATGCATGGCCATACAATACTTAGAGAGATTTAAAACTGTTTATTTAACTCTTTGTTAATTGTTCATTTTTAATATGATTGTTTTTCTTCAAAGAGCAGGGTTTATGTGGCTGGTAAGCTATTGTTATTCCTGATAAAAAAATCAGTGGTCAAATTTCACTATCTAGTTTTATTCTTAGTCAATTGTGGTAGGTTTGCTAAGTAAAGAATTAACAAAGATATTCATTCCTTTTTCATTTTCGATCTTGCCATAAATTCGTTTCACCTAATTCAAAAAATTGTGCGGTTTACTAATTTGTCTAATTTTTATAAGTACACGTTTTAATTTGAATGAATGGTATGTAGACTTCTACGATCTCTTTTCGTGATATTTTCCACATATATTCTTATCGCATTTAATTTAAAATTTGAATGTTTGCATCTGTGTAAATGCCTTATCTTTTATTTGAATCGATGACAATTACACCACCATTGCAGTGTGTTCAATATATAATTTTTGAGTTATATACAAAAGAATTTTATAAAAACATAAAAAGTGCTTATTTTTTGAGAAATATGCTTTCTTTGAGCTGGCAAAATGTTTGTTAATATGTTTTTTTTAAATAAAGTCATTACACCTTAAATGGTACGTAACGTTTAATTGCCTTTTAGAAAATCGTTCAGTAAGTCGCCAAACTTACAATTGATGTATAAAATAAACTGAATTAACGAAAATATTTGTTAAAATATTTTCATTTATTTTAACGGTATATAAATGCATTTTGTTGAAATATGTTTTTAAATATTGAATAAATTTCAAAATTATAGTTACCTCATGCACTTTAGGCTAAACGGATAAGTAGATATATCTTACATTTTAGAACAAATATTTAGGAAGTATCCTTACCACAAGCGTGAGCGAAATCTGTTATATTTGGTGCACGAAATACTAAATGAATCTGTGGACCAATGAAATGAGCAGAATAGAAATAAAACTGCGAATGCCAATGGAGAATATCAGTGCGTTTCTGATACAATGATTAGTATGAAACATCCGACATAAAGCATGATTAAAGGCTATGAGTTGCCTAAATGGCCTCACTGCTTATCTAAAGTGTTCCAATTAGATGTTTCATGTATTGAATGCAGCCAATGTCTTCCGGTAACCAATCAAATATGGAGAAACGTGGTGCTTCAACCACACAGCTTAAGTTCATTTAAATCAGTTTTGTTCTTTCATAAGTTGATGAAAATGGAATAGAGGCACTTGCGATTAAAACAAATTTCAAACTTGTTTGAAAGGAAAGTTTCATTTATTAATTTCATCATTGCTATTACTAGCCTCTTAAT
This sequence comes from Anomotaenia brevis, assembly GCA_030710315.1. Lineage (NCBI taxonomy): Eukaryota > Metazoa > Platyhelminthes > Cestoda > Cyclophyllidea > Dilepididae > Anomotaenia > Anomotaenia brevis. The sequence goes on from JAUOZQ010000439.1 coordinate 7,657, forward strand.
GGTAAGATTTGTCACAATGCTACAACATCACGGTGAAGAGGACTCAAAAACTGTTTGGGATAGGAGGCAGTTAAATTAGTTTAAAACATGTTCGCTTCCTGCAGAAATGCTGCTTATTGATAAAAATGGTTGTCAATTTTTTTTCAAAATTTTTGGGTTATACGCAAAATTATTTATTGATTTTAAAGACAAATGATTAAAGTAGATAATCTTTGCTTGAAATGTGATGACTTTTGTTAATTTATGCACTTTATCAAGATATCAACAAGGTGATGACGCTAATAATTGCGACATTTCCTAAAATGCATAACACTTTAGCCTGCACATAGTTGAAGCTCTGAATTTACACAAAATTATTTGTTTAGGATGACGGTGATAAGGAGGTACTTTTGAAGAACATTAGTTGTAGTTGATAAAAAACTCTAAATTACAGATAATATCTTAGCAAAGGTTTGAGACAAGGGTATCTTAACCAGGAATTAACCCTGGTGGCGACATTTTTGGTAGAGAACGTTAGAAATGTAAGATATTGTCTAAGCTTTTAAAGTTGTTATTCTTTCAATGAGAATTAGAGTGAGCATTCGTTAATTTTTTCACTTTAAATCAAACAACAATGGTGATTTCCATTGAAAAATATTAAATTTCCTTTTTGAAAATCTGTATTGGTTTGAAGCTTAAATATATAATATTGACATTAACCTAAATTAATTAAATAAGCAAAACTATTTTCTGGGCATCTAATTTTTTTTTTGTTTTTGAGAATTTAATAATCTTATGTCGTGTACTTCTTAAGAATAAAATTCCAAAAAAAATTGTTTTAGCATATTATTGTATCCCTGCTCGAGAAAATAGAAAAAAATCTGTAAACAAGGCAAGGTGAAGGAAAGAGAATATGTACCTCAATTTGGCAAATATTCCTGAGATTTGTATAGGTTTGATGGTTTGCCGCTAGCCTCACTGTGGGATATCTCTTCTAAAAATAAATACACTTTTGCTGTTTTTCATTTGATCCCAACAGTTGACTTCAAACGCCACATAATTTCCAATGCACCATGACCTTAATAAAAGTGTGATCCAAATTTGCTAAAATCACTCATCCTTAAATAAATCCCTTATTATTTTGCTCTGGTATTCCTTTAAAATCTTTTATGAGATCTGCTTTTAATAAAGCATATTAGTTTACTGTTAAACTGAATAGCCAACGTCTTCCACGAAATTGAGCATTTGTTCTTTAATGACTTTTAATTATAAATCAAGTGATAAGATCAAATATTTGATAAATTTTACAAAACGAGATCGTCGAATTCAACGTACTATTTATACTGATTAATTAATTGCTAGTTCATTTATATTTTTTGCAGTTCTCTATTTTACAAAAGAATACGATATTGTTTAACTTCACTATGTAATCAACCGATCAACTTCTAGGTTCCGAGTCTAAGTGTTTATCATTTATGAAAAAAATGTTGACGTCATTCTAAATCATTTTTCTATAAATTATTAAATATGATATATACAATTTTAATTAAAATACTTTAATCTTGACGTTTACTATCTGGACTTGATTGGAAAAAATTCTTTAATTAATCTCCCTACTGTTTGTTAAATCCTCGATGTGCCAAAACGGACTATAACATCTCTTACATATTCTTAACTCAAAGTGCAAATTTTGCTCCAGCATGAGCAATCTGTATTTGACATATAATAAATCCTAATAAAGTTGAGAGGGTTTGCTGAAAAGGACTTAACATAGAGTGAGTCTCCTTAAGCCTTATATTAGCGTCACAGAATATAGATGAATTTTATAAATGCTAATCCAGACGATTTATAATCCTTCCTATTTAGGTTGCATCACAAGCATAAATATTGCACTCATGAATGTACTGAGCTTTTCGAATCGACTTTTTGTATATATGAAATTTAAATTTAACAGTGTACCATCCTTTTGGTTGCTAGTCAATCATCAAATTACATCGCACCGTTTATGAAGACTAAATAAATTTCGTGCTTCTAAGCATGCACTTGCTAACCTCAGTGAAAATGCGGACACAAAATACTGTGACATAGATGGATATAAACCATCATTTATGAAAAAATGTTATAGTCATAAGAAATTTAAAGCGGTAGCGGATCAAAAGATATTTCATCCAAAGAAGAATATTACTTAAATTCGGTTTATACATGCAAACTATACAAAAGCGACAATGGTTATTTAGTTTAATCTTTTAGAGATGTGGTTCTACAGCATTTAGTATAAACTATAAATGCTATTACCTCACGCAATTAATGTTGCATTATCAATAAAAGCAATCTTTATTTCAAATACAGCGAAAACTGCATCACTACTGCGTTTGACATGTTCTTTGAGACATTATCGCTTTATATTACCACCACGTTAACATTTTATCGTATATGGTAGAAATGTAGAATCTGAATCGAAAAGTTGAACAGGCTATATTAATGAATTATAAAACATCATATATTTCGTAAAAGAAAAGCTAACGCAAAAATTAGTAATAGAGCAAGTAAACGTGCCTTAAATGTTTTTGAGAAAGTGAATGTTTCCTCTATAAATGCAACGACAAGAAAGTCAGGAACTTTTTTAATGGATTTTTGGGGTTCAACGTAACATTTAGTCCTTAAGATTTGATGGGCTTTAAGAGTTGTTGTCTAAATAATAGTGAACAATAAGTCTTATCACTCCCCAAATTCCTCATGAGGATTTTGATAAAGACAAATTAGATAAAATCAGGTCTAAGCATATTCATTTAGCAAACTAACGAATATCACTGATTTTGCCGTTAGATTTCATACTAAATATCCAATATGGGTGGTCCTTATGAATAAACATTCTTGGAACTCAATCACTAAATGCTTTTGTATGTTTAAAATTCAATAAGTTTCTACATTATCATTTTACAAATTTTGCATCAAGATATTTAGTAGAGGAGAAGAAATACTCCTAAACTACGTAATTAATGCTGCATTTGCACATTTAAATGTGCAGCAGAAGGTCGTTGTTATAAATTGTGTCCCTATGCACGCCTACTTTGAAGTGATTACATTAGATTAAAAACAGAATAAAGGCCGCAGTATTATGTTGATAGGTTGGATCCTAAAAGAAATGCAGCCAATCAAAGTATATTGCAGAAATTACCTTGTGGCACGTTGAAAAAGAAGCAAAAATCGCTAATCCTAAGCATTTTGAAACCAAATGCATTAAGTTTGTTGAGAAATTTTTTAAATTTCTGATAAGGCTGAGGTCGTTCGGGTTTTGATTAATGCAGAATCCACTGATTATTTTAATGCCAATATCCTAAGCTTTCTTTATATAGTTTTTCGAAAACCTATATGAAAACACTACGCCATCATCGAGTTATTACAAGGCTATTGATTCGAGGACAATGAGTACAGTAAATATACAGGAAGATTAATGTGAAAATTTTTATTTGGATTTGAATACATACATACTTTGGTTGTACATTTTTAAAGCCAGGTTAATTCAATGCAGGATTTTTTCTACAGATGAACATATGCATCAGTGTATTCTAAGCAAGCAATAAAATAAAAAAAATTGAATTTATGCGTTTGTTTGCAAAGCAATGTCAAAATAAATGGCTTAGCAAAAAAAAGGCAAATTAAAGCCTTGCCTCAGGTCTGACTTCAATGTAAAATATGTCGTTTATTAGTGAGAGCTGGTACCTTTTTGGTTAAAGTACATGTTTCAAATCAAAATTAATACTGTTTTTCTCAATTTACAAATCTGGCCGGCAAACAGTAAAATGTTTTTTTATTGTGCATTTATTTTCAAATTTGTATATATTTTGCTTGAAAACTGGTGTAACATTTCATACATAACTGACTAAAAAACATTCTCGAATGAATTTAATACAACTCCCACCCTTCTATAAAAGTGATACCAGCATTTAATCCAATAGTCCTCGTCTTTCGTAATCAAAAGCATCTTCTGGAGATAATTTCCCAGATGCTATTTTTATTGGAAAAGAACTTGTAATTGCTAAATGTGTGGTTAAACAAAAACATTATCTTACTAGTCATTCGAAAATCTAGTTTAAATTGCTCAATCGTATTCTTGATTTAATTCATTTGTTTTAACTGAGTGAAGCATTTGCTTCTCTTTTTCTTCTGATACAAACTGGAAACGGTCGTGTATAATTGAATAGTGAAAGGAAATATTGAGCGTTATTTTGATTTTTCACATTTAGGAATAAATTCCCAAACAAAATCTGTTTTATCATATATTTAAATTAAGAGCATTCGAACTCTATCAGCACTAAGCACCTATATTTTAAAGATTCTGTGGAAAAGGTATTAGGGAAGTATTAAATATACCTGCTTCTCAGTGAGCTTGTTAAAACACGTTTCTAATAGTTATCTATTTATAGAATTATAGAAAAGTTGTGTTAGATCAATTCAAATATGTGGATAACTCAACTCCTGTTATCAAATATTGTATAAACAAAAGTAATTTAAAAAAATAAAAACAACAATTCACCACTTTTTTGTCTATGTCTACTGGCTAGCTAACTAACAGGAAAGAAACAGTTTTAATTTCCAATAAAAGTGTTCTTTGTTCATCCTAAAACTACTGGCTGTTTAAATTTATTTTTTATGCACTTACTTCTGCATAAATATATCTGACAAATCGCCAGCCTTTTTTGAATAACCACGCTGATAGACCACTAAGCTGTTTGCGTATCTTTAATAATTTATTGTAAAGAGCTTACAAAGTGATAATTTTCCTTAAAATATAAAAGATTCTTAAGACAATATGCTTTGTTTCAGAAATAGAACACGATAATCTGCTAGAGCAAAGTGTCATTTGAAAAAAATTCTCACCACACCCAAACTGAGCATTAAAATTTCTTCAAAAAATTAACAAAATGAATTTCTTAAAATTTTAAAGTTTTTGGTTAAATCCACTGAGAATCTTGTCACCAGAGGTGAGGCAAAATTGAGATATTTTTGCATTAAACTATTAATAAATATCTGATTTTTAGGATTTGCAATAAATCGTTGATTTTTATAACTCGATGTAGATTTTTAATCAAAAACCCAATTATCCATCCTTATTTCTCATAATCAGACGTCTAATTTTAATGTTGAATCAATTGTAAATAAAAACGAAAACGATTTTCTAAATAATGCAAATTGCCATAAAACTTGGGAATAAAAGCGAGAGGCAACTGAAACTGTAAATGACCACGGAGCAATTGCGCCAGTAGTCATTCATGGAATAAGGGTTTCCCTAACCGTTTATTACGAACTATTTTCCCGTTAAATTCCCTTAAATATCAAAGCAGTATCCGTTATCAGTTTGTTTATTACTATGGCAAGTGATTACATTTCTGAATCCCAAGATATTTAAATTTTAATTAAATTTTAAGAATTTCAAAGACAAATTAGGTTTAAATGGTAATTTACATGAAGTTTTGGTTAGTTTTCGGCTGAAAACCCAAGAAATTTTGCTGCACTTAAGGTTTAAAAATGACATATTGCAATATAATATAATGAACATATGCATATCTAACTGCTTTCACATACCATAAATTTAGGGAATTGTTTTCTCTATTCCTTTTTCCTTCGCAATTAATACTTTCGGTTTCTTATTTAACAAGTAAATTCGACTTGTGGTGCATGTGTGACAAAAATTGAGCTTACGGAGACTCAAATAAAAGTACGGTTCTCTCGCTAGTTAGGTTTACTTAAAGACGGGTTTTCTTCTGCCAAAACACATCCCTTAATTGTAGAAATGTTAGTTTCTTGATCGTTTTCTTTAAAATGTAATATGATTTTTTATTGCAGAAAGGGTGTGAAGTAGATAATCGTTACTTTAAATGTCATGAAATTTGATAATTAAACACCTTATATAAGTGTCAATAAAGAGATGTTTTGTAAATTTGGAAGGCTTACATAAGGGCAATGTATGATTAGATATTTTAATGGACATGTTTCGTAGGTTTCGCTCTACCTCTGTCGTCACGGTGTAGACCCATCTACGCTACAGCATAGAACATTACTCTTGCTCCTAAACTAATTTCCTCTCATTTATCAAAAAATTTGATCAGCAGGCAAAATCCAAAGCGGTTACAGCACAAGTAATATTTCACTAAAGAAAAATCTTCTTATGTTTTACTTTACCAACAAGCCTGGTTAGTTCGAGGATTAAAGCCTATCAATAGATAGGATTCCTATAACCATATATATTTTATATCTGCGGAAAAATCAGAATTCATGATTTAGGTTTACGGACCATTTTATATTAGTTTTTAATCTAAAATGGTAAAAGTTTTTTCCAGTAAGTAGAAATATTTTAAGTACATCAAGCACTCTTTTTCCAAAATCCTGTTTTTCTACCACATTATCTCACATTTCCTTTTGAGTTTAAGTCGTAGTAAAAATAAACTCCTTTGTAATATTTCTGTTTTTTGCTTATCATGAGATAGCATAATCAAGCCTTGAGTTTATATAAAGTTCGAATTGAAATTAATACCAACCTATTATCCATTGGTCGATCATATAATCCATTCATATTGGTTACATTGTATTAATTAATAGCGCGCTTTTGCGGATGCGCTTGATAGCGTCACAGAAGACAGAAATAAAAGGAAAAAATATGCTTTTATACGCAAATTGGATGGATCTGCACCATAATGGCAGAGGTAGAGCAGATCGAGAGAAATATGTTCATCGAAATATCTAGTCGAATGTTGCCCTCAATCAAATCTTTAATAACGAAAAATGCATAAATTAAAAGTGGAAACGACATTTAGAATGGAAATATAAATATTGAATGTTATGTCATTTTCTAAAAGGGAATATCAAAATAATATGCGTCATCTCCTTGTTTATACCTGAATAAAGCGCTTGAATTGCCAGTATTCCTGATATCTAAATCAACAATTATCTTCTTTAAACATATATTTTTGATATTGATAGATGACTTGAGAAGATTACATTCAAAATTTTATAACCCATTTATTATTACTACTAGTTGTAGCAATAATAAGCCTTTTTCGGGAAGCGAACCCGTTTATAGCCAAATTAACTGCTGCTGGAACCTCAACAGTTTTGAGCACTCTTCAACGTGATATTGTAATATTGTTGGCATAAAGAGGATTTAGCAAGTAGTGAAGATATTATTAAATGAATCCTTGTTTTTCATGTCCTGATTATCGACATACAATTTGAAATTTATTTTAATCGGCGTTGCATCTATTTCATATTCATCAACTTACGAAATGACTTAAATGAACTTAAGCTGTGTGGTTGAAGCATCACGTGCCTCCACTTTTGTAGGTTATCAAAAGTCAGTAGCTATTTTTTTACATTTCAAAAGACCATTGGCTGCTTTCAATATACAAAACATTCAGCTAAAACATTCTAGATAAGCAGTGATCGCATTTGGGCAACTCAACTTAAAACGTCGTGCATCTACTTGTATCGAAGCCTATAATCATGCTTAGTCTCGGATGTTTCATAATAAATCTGATGTCCGGAACATATTGGTATTCTCAATTGACTTTTTAGCTCTTGTTTCTATTCTGCTCATTTTCTTGGTCTAAAATGCATTTACTATATTTCATGTAGTAAATATAACAAATTTTTCACATGTTTATGGTAAGGATACTAATCATATATGTGTTCTTGAATGCAAAATATGCCTATATATCCGTTTAGCCTAAACTGTGGGAGGTATCTATATATTTTGAAGTCTAGTTAATATTTATGATGATATTTTGAAAAAATCATCTTATAGGAATCGGTGAGTCAGTTTAATCGCATAGTACGTAAAAATCAAGTATAATTAGTTTTTTTAAAAAGCCTGGGTTCGTTCAGCTGGTACGCTCTAAGTATATGCGGTACGACATTTGGTGATTAAAAGTTAAATCGTTAGTATTATTTTTAGTCAATCGTGGTAGGTTTTGGAATTGATGGTTTTACAAATAACTTTATCCATTTTTGCATTTTTAGTTATGCTATGTCTATTTTATCGTAAACGTGTCATAATCAATTCAAAAAACGAAATATGCAGTCCACTTACTCATTGAAATTTAACAAGTTCACCGCTAGATTTGTATGAATGGAACGTGGAAGACAATTTGCTAGCAACCGGACATAAATATATTCATATCATTTGAGGTTTATTACTGATATTTTTGTATCCATATCAAGTTTTATAGTTAACTCGAGAACAAATGCAATATGTTGAGAAATGATCGATATCTTTCGTTGGATTTAAGGAGTTACAGAGAGTTAGTTTCTGATAGTTTATATGTTTTCTTCGGTCTGACATCTCATGTTTAGTGCAGGATGCCGAAGAATCTTTGATGTAGAACAACCTGGGTAGTCACGAACACTTATTCATCGCTTATTTCGCTATTTTTTGTGTTTAAACACATTTTTGGCATTTAAGAGAAATGAATTGGATATTGTGAGTTAAATCTTCAAACTTTCTGATTTCTTCACAAAAATAAACATTGCTTGTCATTAATTCAGTTCAAGTTGTACACGAATTGTAGGTTTTGATGACTTACTGAACGATTTTCTTACAAGACAGTTAAACGACTACCCACCAATTTAGGTATGATGGCCGAATTGCAAACAGCAGAATTAGCAAACATTCCTTTTTATGATTTTGAGCGTTTGTCTTCTGTTCATTGGTAGTAAAATAAAAACCTCAGCCGAAATTCAGGGACATTTTGTTGGGATCAGGCGCCCAAACAAAACTGTGTTAGTTTATTGATTGCTACAACAAGACTAACATAGTTCTTCAATGTTTGCGTTCACAGACTAAAAAAATAACAAACTATTTACATTCTACCGTGTCCATAACAGTTAATAATTAAAGCTTTATCTTAAACTGGTCACGTTGATTTATCGTACGCCAGTGCACATCAATTCAAACTGGTGCGGATTCCTATTCAAGGATTTGCCTCCCCAAAAGCTCAATGATGTAAAAACATGCAGTGCGAGCCACTAAATTTGGGTCTTTCTGCGGATGGGCTGTCCAGAACTTCTAAGGCCTCGCCACATTTAAAAACGTCAAAAAAATTTACTGCCAACTACTGCCTTAGTGTTTTACTTCCTACTAATGAGAAGAATTGAAGCGCTCACAAAAAGTGACGATTATGACGTAATTAAAATTGATAATTGCCTTATTAGTACTGCAAAAGGCAAATGATTGTCTGAATTTAAAAAGATGGCAAAGAGCAATCGACTCCAAATCCGCTATTTGCAAATATTTAGACGTTTTGCGTCCTGTCTGGTTTAAAAGGAAATGTTGTAAACTTGTTTAGATAGAAGTGACCTAGTCTAGAGATCTTAATTCGATAATTTGGGCTTTAATTAGCGAGTAAATCCAAGTATAGTTTATTCATAGATGAAAGTTCAAGAGCCCATGTATATAACTGTACACCTTAGTATGGATATAGCTTTCCCAATTATCTATTGTGCTTAAGTGAAATGGAAATTTTATGGTCTGTCATTTCTACTATGGCGGCCGTTAGCTCTATCAACGTCCGTGTAGCGCAAATGGAAGAGATGTTCAAACGCTTAAATACCTACCTTAGAAGGCCTAGACCCAGGTCTATGTCTAGGTATAGATCACCACATAAACGGGCTACATCCAAGTCAAAGGATGGTTGGTGTTGCTAAAACCGACGTTTCGGTCCCTCTGCTTGCGAATGCGATCGGCCCTGCGAACTCCCCGGAAAAGGGTCCAGCCAGAGAGTAATGGCGAAGACTTCTTCTGGCCCCGGGACACGTAGCCACACTTTTACAGTTTCCGACAGTAATCTGAGAAGAAATTTCTTGGTGGACTCTGATGCTGACGTTGCTATCATTCCGGCTGCTCTGTTCCAAAGGAACAACCAAGACATCCACTGCAACCTCTACTCCGCTATCTATATTCCCTTTATCAACTATGGCAAACGTTGACTTTCAACTTGTGACTGCAGAAAATATCCCCGAGGGTGTTTCTAACTTCCGACGTATCCACCCTATTTATCACGCAGTTTTCCTGGCTAAAATTCAGCTCCCGGTCGATAGCTTTAGGGCTTCTCTGATGGATAAGACGACAAACCATAGAGTGCATGGACGTTCCTCTAACATTGACCCACCTGTCTATTTTTCTGTCGAATACACTCACTAACACTTACCATGCCGTGTAACCTTAAGCAAAAATTGAGCACCGTTTATCTATATTTTAAAACAAATAGATATATTATATTTTTCTCTAATTTTTTTAATGATATGAGGGAACTATTAAATATACCTTCTCATTGCTCTTGTAAAAACTCGTTTCCTAAACGTATATGAAACACATTTAAACTAAAGCCAACTTAGTGCATCTTTTCTGTAGCAGATAATTTTCCCAGCATTATCACTTTTTAAATTGTATATCTTTTTCATGCGCTCCTTAAAATGGAAATTGGGGTTAAGCAAATGGGTTTATTTAATGAAATATAAAATCTCTTTTATTGTGCTTGAAAGAGCATTACAATAACCTTTCCAAAAGCATTAAAATGCATTTTTCGTGATAAAAATTTGTTCTGATTTAAGATATTTTAAAGATATTTATAAAAATGGAGTTAAGTAAAACCAAGGATGCCACTTTATTCAACTGTTATTTATTATATTGATTGCATAGCACAGTGTGTTCCTTTTGCTATTTAGATCTCTTTTAGTTTGTGAATTAAAATAATGAATCTCTCCTCAACTGTCAATGTTATGGACTTGAAGAATTCATATTGCTTTTGCGAGTGGATATGCAATGTTCAAAAGAAGCATTTTAATTTGAAAACCGTGAGGTTAAACCGAAAATAAAACGCCACAAAAATAATTAAAAATTGTTTATAAATATACATTTTCTGCAGTTATACTACAATATTTTTAATATTTGAGATCAGACTCTATTTAACGAAATGCTCTTAGCGTTATTAACCGAAAAATATAATATTTTTCCTGATTTCTAAACGCTTTTGTTTAATTTGCCAAGAAATATTGAAATTTATATAAAGAGTTTCGCAAAGTAATACCCTAATAACAGCATCAAATGTTATTTTTCATTGTTAGGATTGCAAACTATAAATTAATGAATATATGTAACAATAACTCAATTATAAGCTAGGTATCAAAAAAATCGAAATATAAAGGTTTAAAAAAATTCGATTAATTATAAACACAATTTAATTAGTTTACTTATAAATAAATTTAATTGCCAAATAAATCATAAGTTTTAAAAAGTGGATAAAAATGATATTTCCAATTATTCCAGACCTAAATAAATATAGTTTTAGAAAACAGCATATATTATCATTAAAATTCACTATAAGTTAGATAGCAATCATAATCAGCAATCTTCTTCATCGTTTTTGAAATTCAATCTTTGTTTGAAGTTTAAAAAAATCAACTGTAAATGTAAGAATCTGGTGACGTTAGCAATTCGCAACTTGCAGTGTACATAAAAAACTTAAATATTCGTTATTTGCATATTTGGGAATGACTAATTGCATATTGTTTAGAGTTAAGTTCTGTTCGTCCATAGGAAATAATCAGAGTAAATTTGAGTCGAAGGTGATAAGCGATCAACTTAGGGTGCTCTTTGCTAAGCGTTGCAATTATGATGCTGCTAGTTCTTCTCAAACTCGCGTCCCCTCCAACAATCTTGAAAAAGTTTACTTAGTTGCAAATATGACAGTAAAATGCAGGAGTGAGTGGTTTGTTGGTCACATTTTACTAGTTTAAAGGAATGTGCAGCTTTGGCTGATTAGACAAAGACAACATTGTTCTAAGGAGCAGTTTCATGGAATTCTTATTGCTGACGGCTCAGACGATTTCATGAGGAAGCCTGATTGTCGTGGAGGGTTACACAAAAATTCTCATAAAAGTAGACCATATGTATATTTGGATTATCATTTTGGAAAAAGTGGAACAAATACCTATTGCGCTATAGGGGAAGACAAATTCATAAGACATATAGATTTAATCACTAAGATTTCTATAAATTTTATACTGTGACATTTAAGGGCAATGCAGACAGCAATCCTGGTGTCCCAATGTCTAACAAGCACTGGTAATTAACTCATTTCGCCTATAAGAATATATGGCTCCTCTCCTTATTTGTGGCCATGGCTCACCACTAGCACCGAACTGTCCACCTAGCGGATCTACTCTGACTGGTGATGGGAGAAAACATGCTTGCTGCGTGGAGACGACACGCAGTCATGGATGTGCGGAAATGGGTATCGATCAGGCTAAGTAGCAGCACTTGGGGCTTGACAATCACCACATGGTCGCCAATCATCGGCGTTGGCTTTGGTCACGAGGTGTAGGGCTAATGCTCATTGATTTTGCTCTGACCGTCTGGTTATACCAAGTTGCAGCATATGACCAAACTCAGCAATTGCCAGCTTTCGCTTCCCCACTAAAAGTCTTCGAGATTTGGCAGTGCAAGTTGGGCCCGTAGTTTGATTTAGTGCACCATCTTGTGTTTAAGAGCAGCATTGGTGTTAATAAACCTGGTAAGGTAGGGTTCAGGGACTGAGGCTGGAATTGCAGAAAGTCGATAGACAGAGCAATTCCTTGTTTTGCAAATACCGGACAAACAGGTGGTGATGTCCACAGGACGACATTTACCGACATTATGGCAGGATATGTATTCATGTAGAACATCAGCGCCCATAATTGGATGCGTTCATCCGCGATTATGAAAACCCATGGAAAACCTCTACGTAAGCCCAGATCCAGTTCTAGGCAACGTTGGCCATAGGTCTGGATTGCGGAGTGATTCACAGCCTGCAGGTTAAGATGAGTTTTAGGGTGTAGGCGGTGCGTGGGGGTGGGAGGTATGGTGGTGATCTCCGCAACTGAGTCAATCATAAACAGCATTTTGCTTCGACGGTCCGGAATGAAGAAAATGCGGCTTGGCTGAGGGGGACCGGAACCTGTGGCTGCAGTCAATTTCTGGTGTGGGCGTTTCCACAAAACTTGTAATTGGGGTTGCACTTCCTGGCCGAGGTGCCGAAGATGACATGGTAGGAACAAACGTCTTCCGTGGCGAGTTCATACTTGGGTCCGCTAAAGCTATTCCGACGGGACGAACTGTCAACCGTCCTTTTAGGTGAGAGCTCCCTCGAATGTAGGTTCAGCTGAAGGAGTAGAGTCTGGTTTATTCTCTAGGGTGGCGATCCAGTCGTGTAGGCTGGTTTGTTGTGTAAGTTGGAGAGCAGCTGCCGCGATGGTTAACTGTTGAGTTGGTTTCTTTTGTATCCCGTCGGCTGTTTCGAGTAATTTTTTAGTAGTGAGGGACTTTGGGGCAGTTTTGATAAGGATGCTGACAAGTTCGGAACATTTCCCGAAAACATTCGTTTGTTAACGACAAATCAGGAATCAATTGCGCCATCTGACCTATGTGTGACTTCTCACCAGTCTCCATGTACTACAGTGTTTTCCATCAAAAGCTAATGTAGTGAGGCGTTACTAACTCCTCGAAATGAGCCAGTGAAAATCATGTGACTTCACTAACTTGAACGAAATTACAACTCCAAATTTTACCATTACAACGGTCTATTCTTCTATTATCGTGCAAAATATGCAGCAATTTTACCATTTCGCTGTTGGAGCTGCGGTTGGGTTGTTTGTCGACAATAAAAACTGCGGTTTCCATGTTGAGACGGTAGATGGTGAGAAGGACGTATATTTGTTTTATGTTTCAACCGCAGTTCCTTTGAGCTCTTTTTTAATATATTTTTACGAGTTTAGAGTGAAACCAAAGGGATTTTATGAGACAAAAATCCCTAAACTTTCTTATTTGACTAGGCAATTCTGGAGAGGGACGCTGTCAGATTCATTTAAGGGGCGCTGTATTGTGATTCTTCTTCGTTATTCTGAATTGGGGACCATTTAGTATTTATTTGAGATTGGATAAGGATGTAAGCTAGTGGAGCTTAATCTCGACCATACTCTTATGCGAGGGCTTGGAAGCGCTTTCCGTCAAAATGTCCAAAAGAAATCCAGCAAAAAAGGCATTTTTACCTTGAGGCCAGTAACTCGATAGCACGCATAGTAAAATAATGGTCCGTTTTATGTTTCAAGCTAATTTTGGTATATTATCTGGTGCTTATTAGATGTTTAAAATTGTAAATTAGTGTGAACCTACTATCATTCAACCAAGAGAACCAAATCTATCAAAAACTCTTGCTTTAACTGATACATCAAATGATAAGTGTTGTTAATGATTGATCGAAAATATCTAATTTAGTTAAAGTTGCATAGAGAATATGGGTTTTTGCTATAAAAGTAGCATGATTTTTTGGCAACAGGTTCAAGCACCTAGGTAGTGCTGAAATCAATAACTTATCTACAGTGCGAGCCGACTGCATCCAAATTATTGAATTAACTACGTTTCGATATGAGCCAGTTTTGAAACTAGGGGATGTGCTTAGGATTAAGATGGAAGGGGACTTTTCTCGTTCAAGATAACGAACTGAGAGAATCCAATTTTGAAGTTGTGAAAATGGGCTGCTAAACTTACTAACTGAATGTAAGGCAAATTAAAAACGAAAAATGCAATTTGAGACGAGAACATGTTATAGTAAGCACTAGCGGGTCAATAAAAATAAAAAAATTAAAACACTCGTATGATTCTCGATTGATTTTCCCTTATCCGTTCTATAATCTAAATAATCGTCTTACAGCAAAATCAACAATTTTCAAAAAATTAAACGATAAAAAACCTTTTATTAATGAATCATAATAGGGATTCATAGTTGCCAGAACTCCATTTTGAAACACACATGCCATTTTAGAAAAATGCGGACAAAACAAAGAATGAGGTAGCAAAAGTCATTTTGCTAAAGTCTTGTGCAGTTAAAGAAGTAGGATAGAAATCATGCAGGTTTCTTAAAAGGCGTTTCATACAAAAAGCAATGATTGACTTAAATATTACCGAAGGACAATCGAAGGAGCAGTTAGGACCTCACCACCATTTTGCAAATGAGAAACATCGATGATTTTGATGTGTTAACCGCCCCCTAGCCAATGAGGTGAGATAGGGAGGGGCCCCGATCCAGTCTATGTGCTAAGGTTCGAAATCCGCCAACTATTTAGGCAGATCAAGGATGTCCACCTCCCTCTGGAAATCTATTCCTCCGAGGAGTTTGCGAATCTGACTACCACCCAGAACGAAAGACTGGAGGCGATTTCAGAATGTAAGTGCATTTATCCATCAACTGCTTCATCCGCTTACCGGCTTAAAGCAAACGCATTAACAATCAGATAATAAACACTGTTTCAGTTTATTTTAAGTATTGCAGGCAAATGATACATCGCGTATCATAGGAATATAATTACGGGTGTTTATTTAAAAAGCATCTTCAACGTACCATCCATATAAATCGAATGTCGCATTTTTTAGAAGTCAACGGAAAAGTGAACTGTATATATAATTTTTTGAATTAGTTAAAGCAATTTTACGATAAAGCTGGCAAAACATAACTAAAGAAAGCAAAAAAAGGCAGAAAAAATTCCTCAGGATGACGAAATTCCTCAGTTCAAACACCTTTCTGGTTTGGCTAGGAACGGAACTAGATATTTTGCTTTTAACGGCAGAATTTTGTATCACAAATAATTGTAAGCGTACACACCACGTGTTCTTAAAAATGCAAATTATTTAAAAGAAATGCTAGTGATATTTAACCTTCAAAATATTTCGATGTTAGAAAGACTCTCGGATGGCTATAAGACGATTTTTTACATTATATTATATTATGTTATGCTATATTAGGCCAATTATGAAACTCCAGTTACCTATCGCAATTTATGCTAAATGGATTGTCAAATATATTTTGCATTTAAAAGAACTATTATAACTGGTCTAATTACCACAGCCATGGGGAAAATTTATCATATTTGCTGCAAAATATGTTAAATGAATCCTTATAAGAAACGATAAAACAGACTTGAAAAATTAATTGAAATTAATAATAAGCTTCAGATTATAGGATTAAAATGAATAATCCGCACAAAGCATGGTTTTGTTCATAAAAATGAACTTAACTTAAAAATGTAATAGCTCCACGACATATTAAATGAACAATTGTGTGTAATGTTTAATAGAGAGCTAAAAACACTTTAAGAAGCATCAAGGACAGTTAACATCAGAACAAATGCCGGATTATGAAGCAGAGAATACTCACAAATGATAATCAGATTTTAATCATCATTGCTTTGTTGCGATACTAAGCTTCGTTTGAGCCGATCAATAGTCTATAATCATTTATAATCACTTGTTTCCTATAAATGGAGATTCCACGGCATTCTCCTAGGTTTATTTATTAGTTACGGTAGTTTAAATCCTAGAAGAATAATCAAATTTGTAGAATTGTTTGGGAATTTTTTGAGTAGAATTGAGATAGCCGAATTATCCCTTGTGTTTTTTGCATACAATTTATATCAGAAATAAAACCTGTTAAGCCGTTATTTATTTATTTACTTAAATCGCATCAATTATGTAGAATGAAATTTTTTGCTTCTGCGTATGCACTTGCTTACGCAAATGAAAAATGATTCAGAGAACAAGGCAGCTAATTGTACAAAGAAAATGTGCTTTTGTGCAAAAACTTATGACAGAAGAATGGCAGAACCACGGAAGCATACCTGTCGAAATATCGGATGAAAAAGAGCCTGTATTGAACTAAAACTGCATGTTTAAAGATATATTTTTCTCAATCGCATGTTTGTTTTTCAAAGAGCAGTAGCTACTTCATATAAATTTCAAAAGATTATTGGCTGCATTTGATATAGGACCAATCTTGTCTATTGGTGCTATTGCAGAGGATTACCAATTAACGTATTTAGAGCAATCATAAGCTATAAATTTTTGCATCGCATAGCATCAAGGCCTGCAATCATGATTTTCTCAAAATTATTCATATTAATCTTTCAACTCATTGATTGTGTGCAGCACCAACTGCATGGCTAGAGGCGATGGTAATCAGAGCAACTTTCAAGTCGCTCCATGAAAGATAGCAGAGTCGCCTTACTGAGACCATCTTTCTCTCTGGAAACTGGTTCTGAAACTTCGACAGCCACCTTAAAACAACTTTTCGGTAGTCGACACAGTTGGCTAAGTGGGTAAACGATCTCTAACATGGAGTGGTAAGGTTTAGAGGGTGTTAACGACTGAAATATGGCGGACGGATAGATGTTAGAGGAACGTCCTTACACCTAATGATTTGTCTTTTCATATATCAAAGAATCAGAAGAGCAATCGAACAGAAGCTAAAAAACGGCAACGGGAACTTCCTCCACAGTTCCAAGTCGATTAACGGGCGTCGTATCTCGGGGCCAGAGGAAGTCGTCGCCATTACTCTCTGGCCAGGCCATTTCCGGAAATCGGCAGGGCTGATTGCACTTGCCAGCTGCGGGACCGAAACGTCGGTGTTAGTAACACCAACCATCCCTGACTTGGGTCTAGCCCGCTATGTGTTGATCTCTGCCTAGGCATAGATCACAATCTAGGTATACTAAGCTGTATCATTGGCCTTTAGAACATTCCTTTCAGTCGAGCTGGTTTTTGGCGTGGCTAGTAAGGGACTTGAGCTACTTGACAAGCTGATATCGATTTAGCTCTTACCTACTTATTTTGGTGAGCTAAACATGGCAGAGTAGTTTGGCTTGGACAGATGGGGGTAATTTGTTAAAAGAAGTTGATATAAGATACAGGGGTCGTTGACAAAACTCTGCGTACTGGTGACAAATCTTCAGTAAAAGACGGAAATGTTGCCCCGGTGCAATTATAACAGGGAAAAGATAATCCGACCCTAACGGAGGTTTTAGATATGCCATCGGTTGTTTTGAGGTAGATGGCACGGCATTTCTGAGCAGTCCTCTGAATCACTGAGTCTCCGTTTCAATGCTTATTCTCTTCCGTTTGATTCATGGAAAAAACACGCATTCAAATTGGCTGCATTAATTACAGAATCCATCTCTGCTATTGACTCTATTTCGGACTATCCGTGAACGTGTTTAGGCAAATCATTACCTCAAACTTATTATATCTGCTAATATCAAAGACCTGTAGCCTGCCTAATCCTTTTACCTGCAACTTATTGGAGCTTTCTAATAATAGTTATTTCCTTTTATCATCCGCTATGACTCAAAATTCATATTTGCGGTAAATATGGAAATTCTTTAAAATGGGCTTAGCAATAATATTATTGTTAAATTTGTTTGTTTTTTTCGAATGTTGTTTTCTCTTGCAATTTATACTTAGTGGGCAGTTAAATATATCCTGCATGGAAAAACCAATATTTGAACAGTCTTCTTGCTACAACAATTTGGAAATATTTGCCTTGTTTACTATTAAAATGCGCAATGACTTATTTCGTTATAGTAAATGAAAAATCTAGATAAAAAGAGTGTAATGTTTTATTAAATTACAGATAATATGACTGAATGAACAATATTATCTAGAACATACATTAAGGATGTGATACTAGAAGTGAGAAGCAATTCACAGTAATGATTTGGCTAAATGTCGTCGTTCGTATTTTAAATGGTTTTATCCTTTTATCTACAAAGAAGTCCCTGAATAAATTCAGCCAGTAATCTTTAGAAATTAAAAAAATGACCGATACCAATAAAAGAACGTAATGCTTTAACCACACAGTTGTGGTAAATTTTAATTCCCGTTTTTAAATTTGAAAAGGAATCGTCCATTAACTTCTTAACTCTTTGATAAATCCTCTTTATGCCAAAGCTTGTCACAAATGTGACAATAAATCACAGCAACACACTCAATATAAGACGTAAAAATGGTAGTTTAATTCGTTTTATAAACTATCTTTTCAGCCAAAAAGGTATTTTTCAGAATCCAATAATTTGCAAATTATTTTATTCTTTTTTGAGATTTTTAATTTTGATGCTGTTTTAAGAGTGATATTCTTTTCGATGCTTCAAGGAAATTCAAGTGTACGCTTTACCTACTCGTGAACGTCAAAAGGTTCAACTTCTAATTTTTATAATTGGTTCGTTGCATAAAATCGAGCATAAATATATCCGTATTATTGAAAACTCAAAGGCATTTTTTTACGTTAACTCCACTTTTTGAAGCAATCGAGGACAATTAATTGATCATCAGTTTTTGGCAAATGTTTATATCCTATTTTGAAATCGTTGACAATGTTTAACAATAGAAAGACTTTGTTATTTGATTGTTAGTATGTTTTGTTCAAGCTGACATCCTATTTTTGGTTCAAGATATAATAAAATGTTGACGAGTGATGAGAAGGGCAGTTGTAAACACTTGTTAAATGTACATATTTATATATGTTACTTAACGCTTACTCTCGGCTTTTAAGTCGAATATAATAAAGATAATGGGTCACAACACTGTACATTCTGATTTGTTTTACAAATATTTGTATGCAATTACAATTTGGTTTATTTTTACACCAAAAAGCTATGACACTTTTATATATGAAGAAGATGCGCTTGTATTAACACTTAGCAACTCTTAATGCATTTATTCATTAAAAGACTTACACCCTTAATCAAGATCCCGAAAATAGAAAATTAAATAACATCATCTTATTTTTTCCATTATTTAATTTTAACAATTATTTTAGCTAAATTTGTTGGAGTCAGTGTTTGCAGGGCAAAACATTAGATACATGTTAGGGTCTCTATAAATGTTGATACATAGTCGATGAAAAAGTGTATAGGCACTAATTGAAGGCACCAATGGGTTCAATATGTAAGGCTTAATATCCTATTAAAACATTTCAATTGACTTTTAAATACTTTTCCAAGCTTTGTAACAAAGAGGTTCACTGTGTATTCTTACGGTAAACAAGACATACATTTACAATAGTTGTGGCAATAAGAATATTCGAATATCTGTTCTCCGATGCAAAATAAATGTAACTGTCCATTTCGTATAAATTGCTAGGGGTAAATGAGATCATAAACGAATATATAAGAAAAGTATCTTTACCTTGCCTATTGGTATAAAATTTGCCATATTTACTGCATAAATGCAGATTATGAATATTTATGCACAGTTGATGAAAAGTGTATGACCACTAATTAAAGCACTATTAGGTTCCATATATAAGGCTTAATATCATTAATTCAACATCAGAGAACGTTTGAGACTGCGATATTAGTAATCATTTGCCTTAAATGATAGTTGGAAATTAGGAATGCTTTTAATTTTCGCTGTCGGTTCTGTTTAGACGTCCAAAATGTGAAATAGTTAGAGAGAACAATCGTGCTAGCAAAGCATTTGTCTAATTTTAACAGATCATGGATCTAATCTATCGGCATTGATTTAAAAAGACAGAAATTATTTTTATTATTACTTACGTAATAGGTTTCCTTAAGCTATCATCGCATTTCAGTTTGCAGTGATTACAAAATCGCTAATGAAGAAGTGTTTTCTCAAAACACTTATCTAATGCCCATCTTGCTATATTTTTAAACTAACACATTCCTGTAATTTATGAGCTATTGTTGCGGTTATGAGTGCTAGCAATAATCAAGGTTTCTCTACCAGTGGGAGATAAGAAGTGATGTGCGAACTGGAACGTAGATTGACGATGTATGTATTATGTGTAGTGCACTCGAGGGTTTATATGGAATAGAAACAAAGGTGTCATGATTCATACAACCCCATTGGTAACTTCGTGTCCGATAGCTATGTTTTAGCGGGCATTGTGTGAGCCTGAGAACGTGGTATGGACTAGATGTCTAGACAGCTTAGCTAGTGGCAGGCCGTCACAATACTATGCTTAACAAGCATATGCAAATGACAGGTTATGGAGTCCAGCACACAAGACGGCCTAGGCTTCTGATTGCACACGTTGTGTCTTTAAACGGTAGTCAATCATTTGCGCTTTTCCAGTACAGACACGGCAATTAGCCTACGTGCAATATTTATAGGCCTGTATATTGATGTGTTACATAAGCTTTATGAACGGATTCTGAAAACGTCGGTTAAAAGCATTGCGTTCCTCCAGCTTGCGTTTGGCTTTCAAGGGACATTTACCTTTTTTTAAAGTTTGAATGATAATTGGCTGATTGCAGGACCAATCCTATCTGCTAGTATTTTCACAGATGAATGAATAACACGATTTTAATTACCAAGGAACTCATGTAGCAAATCAATACTTTGAACTTCTTTTATCTGCCAATATCGATGAGATAAATCATTCTTTGTGTAGAATCGTTGATTTGAAACTGTTCCTGCAAAGTTTTTGTCTCCGTACTTTTACCCATTTGGATTGCTTTTCCTGTCGGTAGAAATATTTTATTTCCATCAAAGCACACTTTCCCGAAATCTTGATTTTCTACCCCACTATCTTTTTTTCTTTCTGACTTTAAGTTTTATACACACCAGAAGAAAAATATACACCTTAAGAATATTTCTGTGCTTTTGGTTAACATGGGCGAACAGAATCAATCCTTGTGTTTGCATGAATTATAAATTGAAATTAATAACACTTTACTAGCCATTGGTGAATCATATGGTCAAATCATATTGGATAAGTTGTATAAATTATTATCTTGCCTTTCCTCAAGTACGTGATAAAGTTAGAGAACAGAGAAACAAAAGGAAAAGTATGCTTTTAAACGACAAATTGGATTGATCTGCACCATCATGGCAGAAGTAGAGCAGAACGAAATAAATATGTTCGAATATTAACCCCAATCTATTCTTCAGCAACTTAAATTGCATAAATGGATAATGAAGACGATATTTAGAATGGAAAAACGAACATGCAATTTAGTGTCATTTTCTATTAAATGCAATATCGTAATATGCATCATCTCCTTGTTGAGTTAAAACTTAAAACTTTCTAATTTCTTCACAAACTAAACATTGC
Source organism: Anomotaenia brevis (assembly GCA_030710315.1). NCBI lineage: Eukaryota > Metazoa > Platyhelminthes > Cestoda > Cyclophyllidea > Dilepididae > Anomotaenia > Anomotaenia brevis. The sequence continues at coordinate 29,568 of JAUOZQ010000439.1, forward strand.
TTTTCATTAATTCAGTTAACTTTGTACATGAATTGCACGTTTTGTGATATATAAACGATTTTCCAAAAAGCGAATATCCGATAAGCACTATTTTAGGGATAATATCGATATTTCATAAACAAACATTCCTACAAACACAAATTCTCTTTAATGATTTCGAGTGTTTGTCTTCTCATCACTAGTACTAAAATAAAACGTTGGCCGAACTTCAGTGAACTTTTGTTGAGATCAGGCGTCTAGATGAACATAGTTCATCAACGTTTGCGTTTCCACAGCAAAAAAATTTACAAAGTATTTTAACTTTTCTCCGTCCATAACAGCTAATAATTGAAGCCTATTCTTAAACTGGTCACGTTGATGCATCGTACACCAGTGTGCACTCATAAAAACTGGCGAGGAGTTCAACATTCTAGGACTTTCCACTCCAAATCTCCATGATGTAAAAAACATGCAGTGGGAGCCACTAGATATTGGGTCTTTCTGCGGATGGGCCGTGCAGAACTTCTGAGGCCACATTACATTTAAAAACGAAAAAATCTTCTTAGCCTCTGTCTCAGTGCTGTACTTCCTACCAATGTTAATAATTGGAACACACACAGAAATGGGAAGGTTTTGCAGTCATTAAAATTGATGATTGCCTTGAGAGTGAAGTAAAAATGCAAATGATTTACTAAATTCAAGAAATGGAAAGGGTGAAATTTACTTGTTCTACAAAACATTGACCATATTAAGGGTGTGATCGACTCCACATTCTGTTGTTTGCAAATAATTTGTACATTTAGCTCCGTTCTGGTTTGAAAGAAATTGATTTAAACTTGTTAAGGTAAAAGTGGCCAAATATAGAGATCGAGATTCAATAATTTGTCCTTCATTGGAGGAGATGTTCAAATGCCTAATGACCCAGCTCAGCAGGCTGTAATCTATGTCTAGTCATAGATTACTCCATAAGCGGGCTAGACCCAAATCAAGGGATGGTTGCTGTTACTACTACTGACGTTACGGTCCCGCTACTTGCAAATGCGATTAACCTTGCGGACTTCAGGGAAACGGTCCGGCCAGAGAGTAATAGCGACGACTTCCTCTGGCCCCGAGACACGTCTCCATACTTTCATAGTTTTTCGTCAGTAATCTGAGAAGATATTTATTGGAGGACTCTGATGTTGACGTCACAAGCATTCCGGCTGCTCTCTACCAAAGGAAACTCCCAGACAGCCACTGAAATCCCACCCCATCGATGGCAGCACAATATCAACTTTGGTAACTGTCACTTTTCAATCGACTTTGGAGTGCAAAAAAATTCTCGAGGGTGTTTCTAGTTGCCGACTATCCACTCCAAATATCGAGCAGTCTTTTTGGCTGAATTTCAGCTCCTGGTCGATTGCTTTAGCGCTTCTCTGAGAGGTAAGACAACACAAATTAAGGTGCATGGACGTTCCTCTAACATCGACCTACCTGTCTATTTTTCTGTCGAGTACACCCACTAACACTTACCATGCCGTGTTACTTCAAAAAATAAAAAAAGAGCATCGTTTATCTTTATTTCAAAACCAACAAACATATTAGGTTATTTCATTTTTTATCAGTGACATGAGGAAAATATCACTATTTCTTATTGCGCTCGTAAAAACACGTTTTTTAAAGATATTTGAAACACTTTAAACTAAAGCCAACCGTGTTCCTCTTTTCTTTAGCAGATAAATTCCCCAACATTATTACTTTTTAAGTCGTATATCTTTTTCAGACGCTGTTCAAAATGGAAATTAGGCATAAACGATTGGGTTTAATGTATGTAATATAAAATCTGTTTTGGAAAGCTTGAAAGAGCATTACAGTGACCTTTCCAAGAGCATTAAAATTCAGTTGCTTCCTGCTTGTCAAATTTTAAACTGAAGAGTGCAACCTTTCTCGGGAAAATTAATACAAATGATGCAATTTTAAATTCTTACCTAATACTCAAAGCTAAATATTTCAATATCACTTACCAACGATTCCATATATATTGCCAAAATATCAAATAATTATATGAGGGAAAAATCACCTAAAAATTTTCATGGTGTTTGCCCTTTTTCTAGCAATATCATATATTAATCCTAAATTGCCTGTAGCTTTTGAGATACTGGCAGCACGCACGAGCACATTGTTTTGGTTTGCGGAAGCGCCCAACTATGCGAGAAAATGATCGTACATCAGCTGCTTAAAATAGTCTGTCTTCGTTTAAGCAAATGGCTTTAATCAAAATTAAATGTTATCAACATTTGTTTTGTCAAAGCGTTACGATTATGCTTATTATTAGTATTCTTCAATATTCAGTTCCATTTTCAATATTCATCATTTTTCTAGAATGGAATTACCTTGATATGTGCAAATATGTCTCCAAAAGCACAAATGCGTTTACTTGCGAAAAAAGGGAAAATTGGGTTTAGTGCAGGTGGTACATGCATATATAAGTGTGAGTTTTATTAGATCCACTCGAGAGCATTTTTATCAGATAAGTAGGAAATTTTACATATTTTTTTATTATTACACAAAATAATTAAAAAAAATAAATAAAAAACAACTTGCCTTCTCTTTGTCTATGTCGACCGGCTGGATAAATAAGAGGTGAATAATAGTTTTAATTTTCCATAAAAATGTTCTTTTTTAACCGAAACTTACCAAATTGTTTAATAAAAATTAGTTATTTTATATTAGGATACGCTTTCATTTAGCACATACAATTTAAACAGGATTGTCCTATTTTAATTGATAGGTTGTACTAAACAACTGAACATATCTCAACAGAACCTATGGCAATATGAAAATTTTTCTTACTGATTTTGACACCGATTTATCTATCTATGTACAAACAATGTACTATTCTGCAGTTACTACTGTGACAAAGTATCTAGAAAGAGGGTATTCTAATGAGTATCGATACACTCCCCTGCATCACAGCGGGTAAAGCCTGGCAAGGCCTATATAAAGGGTTGATTCGCACAAGGTTGCATCAACTTCAAAGATTTACCCAGGTCCAGTACCGTGGTCCTCCTCCAAACCACAGGTCGGCGTATGAACGCCACAGTACTGTATTTACCTTTCTACCAGAGCCCCCGAAAACCAACAACTCTGGCTTGAGGAACCTCGAGCAACCTAAACATCACCATCCTCAAAGTTATGCAAATGCCTCGTACTTTAGTCCGAGGTCGATTTTTTACGTTGCAAGCATCAACGACTTGCAATGGAAACATAATAGCATTGCTCTCTGAATGCATAAAATAAATTTGGTTCAAGGCCACAAATCATTGTGTTAGTTAGGGATGGCACCCAGTATCACACAGTATGGTAGTTGTTCGAGTACTCCCATCTCCCCGATTCCGGGTTACCACACTCAGTGCACAATTAGATATTGTGTAGGTTCTACGCAGTGCCGTAAACTACATGCGTAGTAATGATTAATGCTCTGACCTTGCACCATAGGCCAGACCAACCGTGGAAGGTAATTCACGCTTCACACGATTGGTAACTTTTCCACTCCTCTTGCCTTACCTAGACGTGCAATGATTGTGACGGCGATTAACCTGTTTATCTAACCCAATTGAGCCAGAGGGTCCGAATTTGATAACGCCGTTACGGTAGAAATCATTCATCCTATGAGGTGGGGTGACGCTCCATCACGGAATAGGCGCTCAAGCACCGCAACCCATTGACGGATATACAGTTCACAGTGCATGAGCACCTTTGGCACCGCTTTCACGACTATTTGAAATCAAGCCGAACACCATGCTATACTAGCCTATGAATATCAGATCATCGAAAGGATCGATGGGCCACGCTTTCACGGTGTGTGTGTTCGTGCTAAAAATCAAAACCAAGTGAGCTTTTGCCCTTTTGCTCTACGCCAGGTTTCTGTCCTGGCTGAGCTCACCTTGTAAGTTTTTTGTGAATTAAACAAAAGCAAAATTTGCTATGTTAGTAGAAACCATAGTTATGTATATTCTAAAACTCTACTTAGTTGTGCGGATTGATGCCAGCCTTTAAACAATTTAAAAACGAACAACATAATTATTGCATTTATCAGCATTGTGTTTAAATGCTTCTTGTCCATCTTGCTCGATTGAGCTTAGTAATACACTATGTTATGGTCTATGAATAAAATAAACGAAATTATAATAAAGATAACTAATTTTATATTTTAAAGGCTGTATTTATCTCTACTAAAAACACTCATCAGAGATTTGAAAAGCAACCTAATAGAAAATTTAAAAAAAATTAACTAATATTTCATGATAGTACTAGATATCATTCATATCTAAAAAATAAACTTTTATATTGATTTTCTGTGAATCCTACTCTGCTTAAATCGATTTGGCAAATTGCCAGCGTTATATAATTCATCACGATGATAAACCGGTAAGCTAATTATGAACCTCTAATAATTTGTTGTAAAAGGGCTTTAAAAATGCTAATTTATCCTTAAGCTATAAAGAATCTCTAAAGCAATATGCTTTCTTTCAGAAAAAGAGCTCTTTTTCGCATTTTTTAAAGATATAATATAAATATGGTTAACTGACGTAACTTAGTTATTAAAAAATTTGGAAAGTTTATTTAAATTAACTCCACCTCATTTTTTCATAACTTGAAATTAACCTGTTGGACAAAAATGAATACTCTCTTTTGAGATGGAGAAAAATAGTTTGAAATTTCTAAGAACTTACGTATTTAAGAAAGAGTATTGTGGTGAATATTATTGGTTTTTACTTGCTTTAATATGCGAGAAAAACTTGGTGTTTTACTAGTGTAATTATCCTATCGTTGTTTGCACCATTGTATCATATGATTCTTACAACTAATATTTTTGTAAATGTTAACGTTTAATGGGCTTTCCGTCTCCCAGATAATTTTTTTCATGATTTTTTAAAAGGAAACCCATTTTATATGCTAAAGTATTTCAGTGTTCTTGAGAATCCATAAATAGAATGATTGTACTGCAAGTGCAATCTTACAAGCACTGATAAATAGAGTATTTTTAAGTGTTTAATAATCAATTTTTTAATTATGATGAGTTGCTAGCATGATAGAAAATCACCATTTGACGTTAATTGCCTTTTGAAAAGAGAAGCAGATATAACGCTGTTTAAGCCATAACTATCTTTAATACAATTTTGGTTCATTAAATTCAAATTTCCTTCTAGTACTTTTTAGGATTTTAGTTGCTACAAATTCGCCTTAGCACATGTCAGCTGTATCAGGAAGCGTTTTACTAAATATTTGTTAAGAGGATTTCAGGATAATATAATTGGGTCATATGAAACGTTAACGAAGCGATTAAATGAAGCGAGTTTTCTAATTAGTCTATAAATTGTGACGATTTAACATCCCTTCATCTACAACAAAATTGGAATCGAACAAAGGTACTCTTTGATAGAATACCTAGAATTTTCGATTATTTAACCAAGACGGAAATTTTCTGCAAACTGCATTAACCAACATGCATTACTGCACTAAATATTTACTAAAATAAGTATTCACTTCTTTTGAATTTCTCTCGAAGTAGCAAATTTTTGCATAATACTAAATATAAAAAAATGACAACGTAATTACAAAGATGACTCCAGAGAACCTTAAATTAAGAGTTTATTTAAAAATCTTTACTAAACACCTGCCTTCTGTATAATTTTATGTTTTATGTGTAATGATTTAATACTTTTTCTAGAGCCAATGAAAAAAGCCCAAGGAATGGATTTGCCTCCCAAAGGAAGATTAAGAGAATAAATGTCGTGATTCGCCTGAATGTGATAGCTTTGCATATCGATAGATACACCGGTGAAATGCGAGCCTCCTCATTTTCTAAATTCAATAATATTTCAAAGTTACTTTTTTCAAAAAAATTTGATTTTTTTGACAAAATAACGATCAAATTTAATAAACAAACAGCACACAGCTTAGATGTTTAAATTTGCAAAAAGTATGCAATGTTTATCAATTCTTCAACCTCATTCCCGTATAATCAGTTATTCATTTTTGCATAATAAAAAAATTGACTTAAAAAATTAAAAGATCCTTGAGATTTCGCAAAGATTAATGCCTGCGATGGTTCATGGGCAGTTGAAAGTACCACCGTAAGAAGCATCCACGACATTTAAGGTTTAAAGGGTCCCAAATAGGCAGCTGAGAAGCCCTACAATTGTTATTTATATTTTAATCGACGCGATTTTTTTGCGATAGAATGCTCCTTTTTAGCCCATATAATGCTTTGATTAAAATTCATTTCTTCTACCGGCTGTGACCATTGCAAGACTGGGAAGGCTTAACTTCATATGCTTAACTGGACTAATTTAGAAATAACTGTTCAGTTGTGAAATGCTCTGAATAAACACTGAATCTAGAAATAAACCAGTGAGAGTATTTTGTGGCCAATAGAAAGAGACTTATATACACATAATCTCACTGCCTTCGTTCTATAACAGCAAAATATTTAGCATATAATATTTTACACAACTATTTTTAATTTCATGAGTTAACTAAAAAATAAATCAACAATAATTGATTATTAATAAGCAAACATGTATAATTGTAATAGAATTCCAACAGTTCCGAAACAATGCGCAATTTTTAGTTTTAGGATAGAAAAAAATGTTTTCACACATTTTTGAAAAAGTTTCTTAAAAATTTTGCACCTAAAGTTTATCAAAAGTTGGTTGCTTTGACAATTTTTACTTATGGTAATCCACTTGCTTATTTATAATATATCCAATAGAATAAGTTATGTTTAGGTACTTATTTTTTAGAATTAAAATTTTGAAATAAATACAAATTCTGTGATTTATATTTTTCAAAAAGTACCATTGTTAAATAAATTCGTAGTAAAGAATTCTCGATTGCTCGCCTTAATCAATCGCGCAACGTTTCTCACAAGAGGAGTGATAACTTTAGGCATTCAGGCACATTCATTCTATTTTTGGTGAATTCCACTGAGAATTTTGTCAGCAGAATTGACACATAAGATAAATAATGCTGTATTAAGCTATTATTGAAATATTTTGTTTTTAGTATTTTTAATGGTGCTTTGAATGTCCCAACGAAAATTTCTGACCAAAAAACGTGTTTTCCATCCCTATTACTCGTTATCAGACGTCTAATTTCAATGTTGAAGCAACTGTGAATAAAAACGAAAAGAATCATCTAAATAGTGCACATTGTTGAATCACCTAGAAATAAGAGCGAGAGTTAACCAAAACTTTAAATATCTAATCGCAATTGAGCGAGTATTCGTTCATGAATTGGGAGTTTTCTTATCCGTTTAGAACGAACGACTTTAAAATCCCTTAATTTTCGCAGCAATATCCGTCATTTACTTGTTGATTTCTATACCAAGTGACTAAGTTTCTGAAAGCCAAGATATTTAAAATGACAACTGTCTACCTCATACATTTGTCGCTTTATTGAACACACTGCATGGGCCTCCTATTTTGAAGCAAATCAATGGGAACAAACATTTTAACAAATAGAGTGTCTGCTTGGAAGAAATTCACTCAAATATAATTGCCGCCGGATTCGAAACATTCTATGAAGCCGAAAATAATTGGGAACCCCTTTAATCGGGATTTGTCATCTTTATGCCAATCTAAGCCTAACTGGTTAAATAAGCTGCAAGGAAATTAATAAGCAGTTCCTATTTATTTGGAAGATATAATAATCAAAAGTGCCTCCTTATCATTACCTTTATTTAACTCATATTTTATAAATATAAATGCATTATGCTTAATTATTTTCACTTTATTTGTTAAAAAACACATGCGAAGACTTCTAATATGCCATAGATGATTGGCTGTATTCGATAGAGTACCCATTCTACCCATTCATTCAACTTCCGAGGAATAACTAAAAACACATTAGAATAGCAGTGAACTCACTTAAGCAAACCACTTTTTTAAACTTCGCTTTCTGCTAATATCGAAGTCCTAAAGCACGCCTATACGGAATTTTTAACATTAAACTTTCAATTATTTAACATTCAATTGTTCAATATGTGCATTTTAACAGTATATATGGCAAATATTTCAGTGGATGAAGTCGAACTACAATTGAATGCAAAATGTATTTCTTTAAACCTTAGACATGAATTGCGTGAGGTAACTGTAATTTTGTAATTCAATAAATATAATATGATGCAATTTATC
>JAUOZQ010000440.1:0-37719 GCA_030710315.1 Anomotaenia brevis
CAACTGATATGATACTGATGTCGGAGCCCGTATCGAGTTGTAAACGCACTTCTCTATCGTTTATCTCAACGGTAACATGCATGCTTCTGTTGGTTTTTACTTGGAACGACGCGTGTAAACCGTTTGATTGTATATTGTTGTGATCTTTACTGAATTTGGAATAATTTGCCTTTTTGTTTTGAGTGTAAGAGGCATCCAGGTGGTCTTTTCTTTTGTATTTGTTACAAGCATGGTTGAGAGACGGACAATCGCGGTAAAAATGGAATTGACCGCAAAACTTACACCACGGTAACTTGGATTGATGACGGTTGTTGTTGAAGTAATGTTTAGGATAATCAGAAAATTAAAAATATAATTTTCTGGAGATACAACAATTACGTCTTCAAATTTAGTCGAATTGGCATTGTGCAATAGGATATTAGTTATTTCTGACATGTACAAGGTAGTGATATTGAATTATTTATCGATTTTCCTACAATACTATATTACCTTTGTTTACAATTTGTTTTTCATCATAGAATGGGACATTCCATAGCCATTTAGCTCACTCGTATAATAATTTTTATTGTACTACTGGATTTCAATACTACTTGCTTTTGCTTGCCAAACTTAATCTGAAAATTCAAGTGAACTGTGGCTATATAGTTGTGCAAATCTTGAAATAGTATTCTTGTGATATTTGATTTGATTTTGTTTATTTTTACTTGGACAGAGTGAATAAATTTTCCAGACTCTTAATATAGGCAAACTTATGATTGGGTAATTTTGAATATATCTCACCGACATATGTCTCACTTTTTTACATCCACATTTTACTGAAGAAACATCCCTAATATTTTAGAAAACAATGTTTAGTTCATCGAATCTTTGCGTTTATAAGAATAGTTTGTTCTTGGATAAATGTTTGGATGTGCAAATGCAGAAGACGTGGGAATGTGCATTTTAGCAAACCAAATGCGTGTTCGCACTGTCTGTTGTAAAAGTGCTTATATATTGCCCCTTATGCTGATATCTTTGTTTCTCTTAGAATATACAAGGTATATTTCATTCCCTTTCCAAGTAATAACTGTATATTGTGTACAGCCATTAATGTCATTGTTATGATGCTAAGTGCTCCTTGTTGAATATACATTTTTAACTACTGCGGGTTCGTTTATGGGGCCGAATTATATATCAGAATCAAAAGTCACTTTTGACAAAGTAATATTTGGATACAAAAGTGAGAAATAGTCATTAACTTCAAAATTACCTTGACCGCGGAAACGAACTTCAATTTGAGCTTTAAAACTAGATTGATAATGTAAGCAACCTTGAATATAAAATGGACTTAATCATGAAAAGAACTTTGTCGATATAATGGAGTCGCTCACGAGTTCCATTGCACCAGCATCTTTAGATGACTAGCTTTTTCATAACGCCAATATCGGGAAAGAAAACAAGGGATTGAGTATTTTTGGAGGAGCTTTTGAGAAAGCCAATTGCTGATGAAGTCACATATTTATAACTCTTATTATTTGAAAATAATGCTAAAGTAACGCTCTTTACTGCTTTTAAGAGGGTTCGATATGTATATATACACTGCAGATGGACAAAATATTGGAAACACATACAAAAATCAACAAAATATATTTTAGGATGATGCAGGTCCAACCTTTGCAGAAATTGCGTCCCTGATTTGCCTAGGTATTGATTTATGCAATCTGGGATTTATTTCTAATTTTTTTAGATAAAACACCCCCAGTTTTATTGGACTATGGCGGCGTCAGTAATTGATTTCTCATTTGAATTCCTAAAATCGACCATAAAAAGGCACAATAATGAGTTTCAGGTGACGTAGAGATTGTGGTGATCAGGTGAAGCCAATTCTGAAGGTTTCTATTTTACCACTCTAGAAACTTTGAGCAAATTGTCTTTGAGAGTAGATTTTTTTCTAATTGCAGCTCTTCCGTAGAATCCAGTTCCCGTGTGCAGCTCCATACGAGCAGATTTTCTTCTTGGAAAATGGATTCTGTAAATGTTCACTGAGGAGTTCTGTAGCGATTTTAGAAGCTGCGGTCATGAAATCCTCTCCAACAATTAGGTTTGGAGTCCGATGTTCTCTCTCAGATACTTCAAATTTCGGCCAGACATGTGCACAGCTGAGGACGTTTGTCAACTCTTTCAAAGGCGATAGTCATTAATTTTGAGATAGAACCCCTTGAATCACCAACCACTCAGGCAGTTTGTGCCACACTAGCGCCTGCCATATGAACACCAGAAGTTTGTCCCCCATTGAAAGTTCGAGAGTTCTCGCGCGCTTGTGAAGTTATGACTATTTTTATAATTAACAGTATTTTCTATTTAAATAAGTGTTTTAACTATTTTGTCCAACCCCTGTGTCCATAAAAGTTTATGATCGAAGTCTGGGTTCTACAGCTTGAATTTTCTTCTGATTTATTAGTCAGGCAATATCATAATAAATTTGAGGCCCCACCACCCTGAGCTAATTTTCCTTAAGTCCTTTACAGATCAAAAATATTAAGGGCCCATTTAGAAATGTCTTTAATTCTAATCCACCAACACCTTTTACTCGAATCCTCAACCTCGAAAGATAAAAATAAATAACATCATGCATAAGGCACTATTTAGGTTTCCACTGCCTCTTAAATTTTAAATGAAGAAGCCAGCTGGTTCAGTCTTCACAAAACCGAAAAGGATTCCATTACTTTGACACACGACATGGATTACTTAATTTTCAAATGAGCTCAGAAAATAGATATTATTAAGCCTGATTTTAATATCACAAAATCAGATCTACAGTTTATTAGTAGCGACTGCTGCAGAATTATATATTTTAATATAACAATTTCACTCCTACGATGTCAGTTTGAAAATAGAGATTTTCTTAATTAAAAAACCAAAATAATTGTGAATGAAATGGGATTATATTTTAAGTCGCAGATGCATCTACAATTTCCAACCTCTTACCACCGACTCTCAAAAATAAGAATATTGCTATACAAGAAAACAGGAAAATATTGATAGTAATGGCCTGGTTAAGTCCCGATTCTCATTTCAGCTAAAATAATGGAATTCCATTTCTTCCAAACCCCAGTATGAGAGGTGTACTTAGTTTTCCTATCGAAACGTATTTGAAATGATCTGTGAGTAACCAGTCACTCACAAATTGGTGATCGGAGGTGATCCCTACCGCAGGATCTGGGAGATCGTCAGCTAGTCCTATGTGATTTTCTCTAACAAGATTAACAAACATCCAGCTCCCTCAACTCATGGGAATCTTCACAACAGCCTACCAGCTGCCGAATCATGGTATTGTCGTTGATCACGGTAGAAATGTTATAAACGAATGGAACCTATTCGAATTACCGCAAAATTATATTGATCTAGCAAAAATTACCGAGTTCAGCCAATTTGAGCGTGATGTTTGTTCCACATAAGCATACCTTACTTTCCGCAATCACAGCAGGAATATCATAGATCACGTTCACCGATTGTCATACCCAATACTCCTTCAATAGCCAGCTTTCAAAATGAAAAAGCTTCCAACATAATGAATGCCACTTGACCACATCTACTAAACCAGCAGAGTCATCAACCCTACCCGAACGTTTCTCACTCCGATTTCTCTACAATATCTTCCAGATCTCAATCATATAACCTATAATACTTATCACCACATAGACTAACCTTCGTCACCGCAAGTTTCCAGTAGGCCTCGCCTTCAATTCGCAAATCTTTTAACATAAACACTTTACCTAACAAGCTCATAATTATGTTCAGTAATCAACTGTCCTTTGCCAAAATGATCATAGGCCAATAAACTGATTACACTTTGTATGTTTGCATTATATGCATAAGTTTTGTTGACCCGATAAATAAATCGCACTATTAGACAGTTGAAACACTTGAATCCCCATGGGTTGAATGCACTGACCTTGATAAATTCCCTATGCTGTTTACCGATAAATCACGTCATTAATATATTAACACATCGACACACACCGCTCACAAACGCTATTGCACCAACATCTTCTTTTTGTTTTCCAGTTTCGGGACACCTCATATTAAATGTGTATTCACATTTTGTTTAATCTTATCTCGCATAAACTCAGAGAAAACATTCTATTGTGAAAAATAGTTGTCACGGTCGTTCTAACTTAGCATCGAAAGTTAAGGCGAAATAGCCCCCTTTCCCAGGATTTATAAAAGTAGTAAGGGTCTGTTTAGATATACGAAAAAACAGTCATCCGATAATGAAAAGGAACCTCAATGAAATATCAGATAGATGTGTTTCATAGACATGGAATTATGGGAACACCTCAGTGAGAAGATTAGCAACATCGTTGAGAGAAACGAAAGCCTTGACGCTGTTACACAAGCCCAACTACCTTTTAAGAGTTGCTGCATCGAGCCAAGGGAGATTAACTTAAATTAATTGTGAATTTCTTTGGTTACATTTTAAGGTTTTCAATTAATGTATATTTAGGGTGAGCATTTATAAATCTGCAACACTCTGACGTCTTAGTAACTATTTAACTCAAAATAATGGTCTACAATTGCCATGCTAGCTCCAATTCAAAAGAAGCTAGCAATAAATGTTATAACCTATTGCATAAAGTCAGATATTTTTATACACGAATTTGGGGCTAGAAATGTTACAAATTTGTGAGGTTTATTTGCCATAACTACAAAAGTTTATAATAGAGATATTCTGTGAAGTTTTCTTACATTTAGATATATAAATTTTGGAATTACGGAATTATTGTGCAAGCTGTGGACTTGTAGAGAACGGTGTTGTGGGTGCTTGCCAAGGGAAAAGCTCACTATTCTTTTTTATACAACGTACCGCACACTGAGCAGTGGTTGACATAGCTTGATGACCTCAACTGCATTGAAGTCTTTTGACTCCATATGAATTTATCGTTCACTACGTAGACATTGACATTAATTATAATAGGATATTTTGAATTATTAATTAAATTCAATCAAATTAAGAGTTCAGAAATGCCGTGGGTAATTTCGCCATTTCAATACTGCATCATTTTGGAGCTCTTGGTTATAAGATTTATACAAAGCAAAAATATGATATGGTAGGCCTAACTAGGTCAAATTTAATCAGAAATTATAAAATTAGATCAAATTATTCTTATTTTACGGACTACGAAGAATATAGTCCATTATGGATTTTCATAATAGTCCGCTTGTAGATGTAGTGGTCACTCTAAATAGCGTGTTTGCACTAATTTTTCTAAATTGCTCTGAGACCGTAAGTCTTGGCACAAATCTCAGTGTTCCATGTTCCGCTGCCCTCAATCTTATAAGAGGTAGTTAGGAAAAAGAATTTACGAGAAATAAAATATTTCTAAATAGTCTGGCAATCAAAGCAGGCGAGTAGAATTTCCCCTTAATGTATCGCAATACTGATGATATAGAAGAGGAAATTGAACTTTAGTTCAGAGAGATATATATGTATATATAGTATCGTAAAAAACCTAGCGCTTAAGTAATTACTAAAATAATAGTTAAATTCTATGCATTAATCTAGTAAGCATTTTAAAGCTAAAGCCCAAGAGAAATGTGTCTACTCTTAATAAGGTCTTATGAATACGCCATCATAAACATAGACTACTGAATTTAGTCAATGTTCTCTGTTTATATTTTTGTACATTTGTATTCGAAAGCATGCATCATACAAGGAGATCCAAAATGAAATCTTGTATTCGCCATTTGCTACTGACTCAATTGTATTGCAAAGTATTATCTGAAAATGAAACTGTTGGCATCTAGGTTACTATCCCGACATTTATGAATCAGCTTGAATTGTGACTACTGACGCCATTCATAATTTAATAATATCGATTTGGTATTACTTGAAAAAAGGAACCTTTTTTGTCACTGCGTTTTTCCCATTTATCAATGGCAAAATTTAAAACCATTATCAAAGCTTTAAACTCCCATGCACATTTAGAGGTTAAAATATGAGTTCCGATGTCTCAATTTGTGTTTGGTGTTGACCAAATAACAAAAAATGCACAAAAAATGGCATGACTCACTCGATAATTCTAAAATTGTTTGACTGTGTTTCATTATTTTTATTTTTTACCATCAATTTAGCGTTTTGCCATCCTTAAAATAAAGAAAGTTAAGGATGCCTACTGATATTTGTGTTGCCGTTTGGCGCTGATGACGGTGTTGCAGCCAAGGTAAGCACAAACAAATTGTAAAATAAATTGAAAATGGCACAACAAAAAACATAGGTTCTTCGTCTTACTAGCGTGCGAATCACTGTTCGACGTTGTGCCTAAATGAAATTGCCGCATTCATTTATTTCAACAGATTAGGATGTGACACTGTCCTGTAAAACAATTCTATACATGCGCTTAATCAACTCTGTGGAAAACGCAAAATAACGCTAGTAAACAAAGGAAATAAAGTTCAATTTATACAAATTCGTCATATAGTAAAAATGTAATGAGTCATTGTCATTTTTAGATGTTATTGAAATGCAACTTTCGCTTATGACACTGCAACCTTCATAGCAAATTCAGTAACGCTTGTTTGACTCATTTGTCGTTTTCAAGCTCCTATCCCCTCTAGAAGCAAGCCGCAAAACATCAGCCAATTAAGACTAATGCTTTTCGACGAAACTAATAATTCAAATACTAACCTTGTGACAAATTATTATCACAGCTCATAACACACAGAAACTGAAAATGAGTTGGATGCAAGTGAACCGTTATCTTGAAATAGTATTTTATGGCATGATTTTATTCTATTTGGACAGAGTGAATCAATTTTCCAGACCCTTGCTATAATCCAATTTTGATTCTAGACAAGTTCCTCGAATGGTAAAAATTTTGATTATTGATACAAGCATAATTAATAATATTAACTTCTAACATTGCAATTTAATTCACTGTTGAATTATATACTTTGCATTCAAAGCAATACTAATACGTATTAAGAGCCAGCTGAACAAACAACTGAGACTTATTCTCAGAATCATCAAACTAAAGACGCAGACAGCTGGGCAATGTGTCGAACAAATGAAACTTAAAGACACATATCTACTTGAAAAATCCGATCCACGTTAATTACCTCTTTATAAGTAATAGGATTCGCTTGAAATAAGTCTTAATAAGGTTAATTACGAGTTGAACAATTTCAGGTACTTAGAATAGTAGTATAGGTATTTTTTATAATGCAAGCACCACACAGACGATTAGTCCTTCCTAGGGCTTCGTATTATAAGCTTGGGATAGTGGAGCTCCACATCGCTCATTTGCTAAATTCGAACATAGGATTGGATAATTTCGAATACACCTCACCCACATATGTCTCTTTCTTTTACTCAATCCTCCAATTATTAACGAAAACAACCTCAATACTATAGAATCTTTGTGTCCATAAGAAGAGTTCGTCTTTGGGCAACGAAGAAGTGAGAATGTGAATTATAGCAATCCAAATCCGTGTTCGAACATAACTTATCGATTGCAGCTTGTAGAAGTGCCCATATATTTCTCCTGATGCTGGTATCTTTTTTTCTATTAGCACTGCGAAATGAAGTTTATATCATTTATTTTAAAATAATCTCTTCATAATTTATAGACTTATGTTTTACTTAGCAGCGGATCAAGATATTTTATTCTATTTTTGGATTTATTTTTTTTAACGGAACAATTTCTAAACTTTCTATTAATTCACAACTTAGAAACGGGAAAATTGTTCATAGAGATGAAAGTTGTGATTTGTACTATAGCAAACGAATCTATATTTTGACTCTTAGATTTTTAAACTTTTGCAGCGACTTAGATTGAAACAATTGCAATAGCTCCCACTACTTCCTCTTTAGTTCATAAAAGGTAAATGAATCCACCCGAATCTTCCATCTGACAAGGTTATCTTAAAGTGGTGATTAATTTATTATTTTTAATGAATATAAACATTTAAAAGAAACTTTTTTTGTTCTCCGTCAGTCACTGTGCCTATACAGAAGCAGGTAATGCGGTATAAGATAGATACTGGTCGCAATTCCAACCTCTACCTAATATGCCAAATTTGGTGTGTAATTTCAATAAAATGAAGATTTAATGTAGCAAGTTAATGGTTGCACACATGGCACTAGCGTTCGTTTGTATCTCCTTCCCAAAAGAGTATTAATTTCGCTTGAAAACATTATCATATCTTAACGATGATGCACAGAACACAAAAATGTGTTTCAAATTGAGAACATTCATTTTCCTTGCATTTATTACGAGAAAAAAATCATTGGTGCACTGGAATAAGACACTTTCGAGATATGCAGAAATAAATTCCATTTTGATTCATAGTTGTTGGCAAAGTGCTTTTATTTCGACCTTGCATCATTAAAACTCTCAGTCTGAGATAAATGCGCGATTAAAATTGGTACTGTAGCGATTGGACCAATCAAGTATCGCCATTGTTGCTTTGACTAGAGAAGTGACTGATTCTAACTTTATCGCGATGTTTGAAGACAATAAAGATCTCATTATATTTTCTTAAAGAATCAGATCTCACTAGAAGCGCCCCCATAAGCGTGACGGATCGACTAACTGACTTCTTCAGAATTTAAATCAGGGTCGAAAGTAATCATAGATGATAAGAGTAGAGATATTAAAATTAAGTGCACGTTACTGCGAATCTCCAAGACAGGTGGGAACGCACCTTTGCTAATAGTTTGCATATGTCTGCGAGATTACAGGCACATCGCTCTTTGTCCTTCCATTTTAGAAATCTTCTGGCAAAGAAAACAAATTATCCTAATTTTTTCATGGGTTTTATCAAGCTTGAGAGCTGTTTGACAAGAAGTGTGGAGACTTTAATTATCACTGTATCTTTTGCCGAAGTTGCAAACACGGTTGATGTTACGTTAACTATAAGACGGAACAGTCTGCTCAGCTGCGCAATTAAAGCAATTATTGTCTTTCTTCCTTTATAAAGAAGGAAAAATCTAAGTGCAAAATTATTAAACCTTGCGCGATGGATACCAAATTTTTTTATAAATCTTGCCTTGTGCCAACGCTTAAACTTGAGTGGTAATTCACGATGCAGTGATTTAACTTTGGCCTTCGAAGCATCTTTTGACTTAAATTTGGTTTATAAGTGTTAACATTTTCCATTAGATGCGGTCTTTCGTTACTCTGCCTGAGTGAATGAAAGCAGTAAGTCCATCTGTAGGACTGATATGCTTCATGGACAAAGGATCGAAAGGATCTCATGATCATAATTGTTGAAATGAAATACGATTAAATATGCAGGAATGATCAAGAGGTATAACATGATCTACCCTGATTTTTGAAATGTAAAAAATAGCATTGGTGAGATTATGCAACTGAGGTTTGAAGGGGTCAGGTCATGTTTGCACACTGCAATCCTCTAAAATATTTTGATACATTATTTAAAAACATTCAAGTATACATTTATTTCTTTCCTTTATTACTCTGAAGCAGGTTCTGTTCAGTTTTAATGTTCATGCGGTGTGAAGCTAAGCTAATGTTTTCTCAAGGACGAGTAGTTGGGGATCTGAGGATTCCTTAAATCGGAATGTGTTGATCGGTCATTTATACAGTTTGCTTACTCCTTCGACTGTTTTTTATCAATTGAGCAACCAAAGCATAGTACATTGCTTTCTGCAGTATAATATGTGGGACACGATACAAACCCACTTTATTCCAAGTTCACGTAAACAGTGAACAGCAGTATAAAAGGCCTGCAATCCAAAGATACTCACTTAATCATTTACTAATAAGTTACATTGACTAAGACACTCTTTCTTATTCTAACGGCTTCCAGTACAGCTTCTTCTGTGTTTGGTAAGTCCATTTCTTTAAGTAGTCGAATTCAGATTCAGTTGATGATGCAAACGATGGAGACACGGATATTGAAAATGGAGCAAGTGCTGCGATGTACAGTGCACTTAAAAAAATTTCAACAGGAACAATAAATTTCAAGGCTCTGAGCTTAAATAAAGAATCCTGGGTTACAAAATGCTCACGCACGACAGTAGAAGATGATAATTTTGCTTGCAATATTGCAGCGCCCTTAGTCAGGTTCCGTGCTGTAAGATCTTCTACAAACTGTTTTTAAATTTTCAGAAAATGGTGATAGTTTGCCTCTTCCACTCTGTGAATGTGGATATCGCCAAATCACAACTACGAGCAACAATGGAATAATTAACCTCGTTCATGTGGATGAGTGTGCCAGCCATCTAGTCCTATTGCCAGTCGATTTCATCTAAAGAAACGCAGGCGAGTTTATCAGCGCATTCAAAGATGGTCTAAATGACTGCATCCCCCTGTGTAGAGACAGGTTTTAAAAGAGTAACGAACTCTCTGTCTCAGGCTGGCGTAGCTTTCGAAAATTCCTTTTTCATTGGATAGATTGCATTATTGAATTCGTTTCAAGATTATACTTTGGAAAGTAGCACTATTTAAGCAGTTACTACCCCACTGTACATTGAGCTTCTTTAGGATTCATTTAGACTGTACTACTTGCAAATATTGCAATATTGCAATATCCCATCTAACAGATAAATTTTGCAGAAATTGATCAGACTAACTAAGATATACTGAGCATTTCATACACTTTTTTTGACTTCACAATACCTAGATCGAATTGACTTGATTGAATTTAAAGCGAATAAAAAAGCAGAAATGCAGGTCTGAGAGGCTGAAATGAGGCTCTTATGACCAAGTGCAATGTCCTAAGACTATGATGTTTTACTTCAGTCGAATGTAGGTGTCTGATAAATCGTCCAGGCATTCGATTGATTTCTTAGAGAGTTCGCGTATTTCCTAAATTTTTTTTCCGGTGTAGGGAAATCTGTGTAAAACGGCTATTTATAATTTTAACTATCAACGAATTAACCTAGTCGACGTCTGGATCAATAAACAGAATTTGAGCCAGGTTCTGGCTAAGGGAGGGTAGAAGGGGTTCCTCTGGCTCGTGTGTATTTTTAGTTCTTTGAATTGCCTTCAGAGCACGCACAAGAATGTGTTATGGATCACAATATCATAAGTTCATGGGCCGAGAGATCTTAGCGTTCGTCCACCAAGACCACGCTATTTCAGGCTCATTTCAAAGAAATGTTCATTCGAGAACGTTAACTCCATCTGAAGTTCTAACAGCTACCATCATCAAAAAATGTATCCTTCATTAGTATTCATTCTCTCTTCTGCTTCACCTCACTGCAAATAACGGAAGCATTTTAGGAGGGAAAGATGAACTTCAACGTGAACCTGCTTTCTTGCCAGGCTACTCTGTCAGTGAAGCGTTGCGCAATAATTCTCAATACCTCAGCATTACAAAGTTTTCTCATGATGAAATCAATATTTTCGCAGACTGGTAATGACCTTATATCAATCAAGACCATTTCTAATTAATTTATGGGAAAAGAAACAAATACTTTGAAATGTGGAACTAATAGAAGTAATGCTTCGTCCAATGGACCTATGGAAATAGGAAGTGGAGTGACTTATTTAAAGCCCTCCGATTATGGTCTGCCTGCCCTTGAATTTATGAGATGCTAATTTCACTTGCAAAATTCCCTTGCACCAGCTCACGTTCTTCGTAGTAAGCAGTAAAACAAAACTACCAGCCAATTATCATCTTCGAAAAGCGGATCCTGAATGCCGAAGACAGGTTTACCAGACTGAACTACTTTATGATTCTCAAATTTAAATTGTTACTCCCAATTGGCGAATCACTATGAGACGACGTGACGCCTGTGAATGTTTATCATCTACCCTCCACTATTTATTACATCCCTTCCTTCCTTCCTCCATTCTAGTTAATCTTTCTGCTGTTTTGTATGATAACTTCAATGGTCAATTAAGCTTCTTTAAATATTTGATAGAAGTTCTAATAAAGTTTTTGAAACCTAAATGCTATTGGAATCTGGTGACATAAAATATGAGGTTACATTAATAATCAGTCAGTCCTGGTAAATGTTGCACCTAGTATTACTGGCAACAATTTGCACATTCACTTGGAAATTGATTTATTCCCTAGTATTTATTTTGCTATCTAGAGATATACTATCTGATTTGGGTTAGTATACTGCGTTAATGGTAATGGATTAATTTAACAGAAAGTAGTTTTGGAGAGGAAGATATGCCCATTCATGCGTAACAAATGCAATTCAGCTTATTGATATTTATCGTTTTAAAAATGTTCACGTTGAATTTAAAACAAGAATGAGATTATTAATATTTAACAATTTCCGAAAAATCTCTCGTTTAAAACAGAAGGACAGAATTTTCTTCCTTAGGATGTCAGTTTTGCTCTCAAACAAGTAAAGAAAAACAGCTTTTGAACATAAATGTTACAAACTATTTACGAATATGAAATACGGGAACCTATACAAATGGAATTTCTTCACTCACCACAAAAGCGGTACATTCCAAAAATGTGCAGTCTACTACGATTTTTAGTTTGTGTTGGCTGGATTAAGCCCGAAATTCTCATCACCCTCTCAGCGTCACGTGAGCTATGCAGTCGCGGCTATCTAGTGAAATGGCCTCACGCCGACCTGACAATATCATCGCACCGCTAAGCATTACATAATTTTCCCCTTTTGAATAGGGGCATTTAACCGAACCTAATAGCGGTCATAGGTCTTGTCTCAGACTAGTGAAACATTTTCGAGCAAAGATGACACAACTCGCGATATTCCATATCGAAGCGAAATCAGGCTTGAAAGCTATCGTCGATGGGCGAATGGAGACATCAACTATTCACTATAGTTTGTTCTGGTGCTCAAAACCGTGTGAAGTTACGTTGACTATAAGTCGGAATCCGTCTACTCTCAGCAGTGTTATTGTCGGTTATAGTCCCTTCGAGGGAAAGAAATTTAACAGTCAGAAACACTTTACGTTAAATATCAACAGTCTTCGTGTGACGAGTAGTCAATTTGTCATTAAATCTAGCTAATAGTCAACTTGGGTTGAAATATTGTTGATTGTTTTTACGAGGCAACCAACATTAATCTATTTTGACTTCAATGTACACTTATATCGACTACCTGACGGTTGAACTAAATGGATACTTCACGAGGCGGCGATTTACCATTGGCAGCTGAAGCATTTTTAGCAAACTTTAATTTATCAGTATCATCGTTTTGTTTTTTGGTTCTCTTTTGAATGGAAATAAATTATTCATAAATATAAATAATAATTTCTTTGTCCTAAATGTTCTTGAGATATTTCGGCGCAAATGATTTCAGAGTTTCGTATAAATCTTTTTTGCGAGTACCGGGTGAGCACCAATGCAAGCATGATTTTGTGATTTTAGTTCTGAAATTTATGCAATATCTTAAAAGAACATTTGAATTTTCTGCAGAATTATTTCATTATTGGAATTTACCATAAATACCGCTAAGGCTAGGATTTTGTGGCTTTGAGCATGTGGAGCGAATTACCAGAATTCTATTTCAAAGCATTTACTTTATTAAGGTGGAGCTTCCGTTTTGTTAACAATTCTGCCAGTTGGAAGTATTCATCTATTCACAACTTTCAATGGGTTGCTTTGTTTCCCTTAAAGGCTTATTTTTGTAGCCGTTGAATAGAAAAAA
Source organism: Anomotaenia brevis (assembly GCA_030710315.1). Taxonomy (NCBI): domain Eukaryota; kingdom Metazoa; phylum Platyhelminthes; class Cestoda; order Cyclophyllidea; family Dilepididae; genus Anomotaenia; species Anomotaenia brevis. Next base: position 13,592 of record JAUOZQ010000440.1, read on the forward strand.
GCCACTATTATTCATCTTTCGGATAAGAGTAGTTTGTATTATTAGACGAAATAGTGGTATGTCTTGATGTAGCTATCGAAATTCCAAGAAGCCGATGAAGTTTATTTTTCCAATCGATTTACTTCTTCGAGTAGCAAAATTCTTCCGTGCTTTTCTTCCAAATTAGACCTTTTTGAGTTTGAAATCACCATTTCGACGGATTACGGTGGGGTGTTTTTCATAGGCTTTCAAATTCTAGATCCTGTAAGCGTTCGTCATATATATGGCAAGCACATGCAGAGCAAATGACGCAATCGATGTTTGACAGTGGATTGCTAGTGATTTCCACCCACACTGACCGATGGCGAGATCGAAAGCTAACTTGCCTAATCATTATACAAATTATGACATTCTTCGACTCAGATAGCATTAACAACAAGATATTTTCATCTTTGTGTTTCGAATGTATGGGAAGAACACTTTGAAATTATTCTTTATATTTTAAACAGACAAACACAATCAATTAAATCGATCTCCTATTATCATGTCATATGAAAAACTCCTTTGAGAGCAGCGAGGTGTATTCTCTTGCTTTCTCATAATACAAGGCTTTTTAAATATTAAACAACAACGGAATAGTGTCCACAAGGAAGCATAAAAGAATGTGGAATGGAACATTTGAAACCCGGGAGTTACTGATACCTCAGTAGTTGTTATGACTATGCATTCCGAAAAATGTAATCATTCATCACAATGTTGGCATCACTTTAATAACAGCTTAGGTTATCAGCAAATATAAGTAAATACAAAACACTAAGGCTGTTAGTTCAAATGTTATTATCACGTCGTTTCCTAAATGATCAATTGTTTTAAAAGTGCAAATTCAAGTCAAATACCCACCTGGTGTAACATTATATTACTTTATTAAACAAACAAATGAGCAGATATTATTTGCTAGAACCAATTGCAAAAGATAAAGGTGACATTAAAATGCCTTATAAGATGTTAAATTGTAGGTCATATTTCATGCGTACTTGCGCATTCCGCGATTTCAGGAGAATAACCTGCTGAATAAATCTTAGCAAATAAATTGACTGTTTCCTTTTGTTTCACAGAACAATTCTGAATGATTACCAAATTTTCTCCAGTCTACCGACACTAGAAACCACTGACTAGTGCAATGGAAGACGTATTTTGTTCGTTTGTCGCTCCCTCTAGTGAATTTGCCGTTTGAGACGAGAGTTTCATTTTTGTTCTCAATGTTTTCTCTTCAGTAAAACTTAATTTAAGATCTTCGAGTACATTTTTGGTGTCCAACTTACCGCATTCCTCTTCATCGGTTTTCCACTCACAGTGAGTTTCCACATTTTGTTTAGGTTTAGCTAAGAATTTTAATGATTTGCATATAAATAGATCGTAATCCAATAATAAAATATGGGTGGTTTATTTTAACTACGTAGGATCCACCGAAGAAGGCCCTAGCTATTGCTGATGAATTTGCAACCGAAAGATATTTCAACGTAATCATTGCCTTTCTCTAAATGGGAGAAGGGAAAGGAAGGCTCGCATCCATTTTACGTAATCGATCAGGAGTCAGTATTACCAAAGGCTGGACTCATTATTTATTCTTTAAACTGTGCATCAACATTTTTGATATGTACAATTTGTCAAAAGTTTACTTATTCTCCTTAAATACTACTAAATAAACACCACTTTAAATATCACTAAATTTGCACTTTTGAATAAAGTAAGCTGCTGAGGTTAGGCCTGGTATTCTCAGATTTCTCGCCCGTCTTGTTTTATGGGTCTCACCAGTGGGCGTTGAAACAACGATGGCCCGGAATTCGCAAAGCTCATATTGTCGCATGTGAAGAAATTCTATTGAAAAAGGGAATTCCTAATAGGAAAAATAGTATTGCAATCATCTGTGTCGCATATCCCAATGTATTCCGTTTCCCTTGTTCTTCCGTCTTTGTTTATAGCGTAATGTTTACAGCCTACCTGCTTCTTCTTTTATGCCAATGATTATGTTTACTGGTGCTTTAGCACAAGTATAAATTAAATATCCAAAATTTCCATTCACATTACTATGCACTAGACTAAATTGTAAATACGTCGACCCTGAGACCTGAGGGACGATTCTAGCACCAAACAGGTCATCAGAAGTAACGTCCACACAAAAAACAGAGTTAGACCAAACAACTTTTTCGAGGTTTTATATAAATTAGATGTTTAAAGAGTGTATATGCTTAACTTTAGGAAGAGTTTGATGTAATGCTTTTACCTGGCTTGAATTATAGGCTCACCAGCAAACGTTATTGCTGCTAAGTCGTAAATTGAGACTTCAGTTAATGGAATTTTAGAGAATGAAGATTGACTAGCTGAGATGAATAAGATCTTGCACTACATTGCTTTGGCAACCGTCGTAACGAATATAGCGTTATTTCTCGGCCAATCACTGTCATCGCTTTGAGAGATGCGGCAGATCTTGTCTCAAAAACGCACTGTAATGAAGATAGAAAATTAATTTGCTTAGATCCCTCAAAATTTTTGAGTTTTGCGTAACACTGCAATGACAATGAACAGAGTGTCAACAACTCTCACAAAGAACCAATCCCATTGCCATTAGAAAGACTAAACCTTATGCAGCTCTTCACCTCACGATTCGTTTAGAGTAATTAGGGGTAACTGAGCCCTTCGAGGAATGCCGCTTGAAGCCTTTTAAACTCTTGCCCTACTGATAATGGCTTGATAATGAAAAACCCATACTAATAAATCATGTATGTTTTCCCTGTCGAATCCAGTTCTGGATGTCTTTTGGTTACCATGTAAATTGCATCAACAAGATTAACTGAACGATATTTCGATAAAATAAAGGGTTAAAGAAGTCACTACAATCCTTCATTTACCCCTTGATTTGCATAGGGCGTCTTCCAGAATACCGATGATTCTTCCTGGCTGGTATTGAGTTTAAGGTTCTTTTCTCGATTTGTTGAATGTGGTTCTTCATTATTCCCTTGTCAAGAATTAGCGCGTTTTCCTGCCTTGCCGGGGGGATGAAATTGAGAGTTGCTTGGGTCAATGTACTTTCCTTTGCGTGAAACCGTATCATCAAAAGGGGTTAGGTCACGCACGTTGAAATGGATGAGTGAGTCATGCATGGGTCAGTTCTTAGTCAGGGCTTTATCCTGACATCGGTATCCAAGTGAAGCCGAAGTGGGCGCTTGTTGACCACTGCAATAACGCTTTTCTCTCGGTTGGCAATAACTCATCGAATCGAATGTAGACGATAAACCCCAGTGCGTTCATTACTGGGACCTGAAGTATGGTTTTCTTGTTCGTAGCGCTAACAACAGCCGTTGTTTTGGCCAATTCTCGAACACTTCTGGAGTTGCTTGTTTGTCGGTTGAATCGGTCTTCTTCTCATCATGTTGAGGGATAGTTCAGAATCTGAGCAATGTCTGCATTGTGCCATTAAGTGTTCTACCTACTTTGGTTTTATTTTCGGCACCTTTCCCTTCAAATCGAAGTTGAACAAAATGCTATTTAAGTCAGTGCTAGAGTTTTAAAAAATACGAAAATTGCACAAGTATCTCTCTTAGTCAACCGCGAATGCTTGAGTAAAGGCCAATACACCATAACGGGTAAATTCATAAAATCTAAAAAAATAGGCTAGTAAATGTAGCATATAATTAAGCTATTTCACCTTGAATTTCAAGGAAGGTTTTGTAGTACGTTGTTACATTTTTAGTAGTGAAGCAATTGATAGCGCACACATTATTCTAGACCATTCCTCCTTAAAGTAGGCTAGATAAGTCCGAATTTTTATCACTGGTTGACACATGCCCAACGTGTGCTGAACATAGGCGCAGCACTGGCTACCTCACAAAGAGACATTTACTTTATGTACACACAGCAACCAACAATTGTCAAACACGTGACGCCGTCGTCCTATCCAGCTTCTCATTATAGTGCTTTGTATTCCTGCATTAATACAAAGTGGCTGCTTTACGCAGCAGTGACGCTGGATACGTCTAATTCTAGCAGATACGCACGGGGCAGTGGTCCTCACTCAATCTGATACCAAACATTCTTACATTCGGTGATTTAGGTCAGCCCATAATCATGGGCACTACCAAAATGGCATTGTGTTCACATAATTCAAATGTTGGTTGAGATATTTTTTATAAAAGTATGCAACTAAGAACCAACTAACTCGTTTTAATTGAATAGTTATTTTTATAACTAATAAAAATAATATTCCTAATTTTCCTGTTATCAAGATCTGTATTTAATTCCTCATCCGATATTGACTAATACTATCAACAGCTGATTAATTCACTGCTATGATTGCATGCATAGAGGTTGGAAAAAAAGTGAAACACCTTAAAACGATCAAAACATCTTTAATATATTGTAGGTTTGTGGTATCGATTCATACAAATTGTGCATTATTTCGAAGGGCATTTTTAGACAATTCTTCAGTTAAGCCTCCCTCCAGTTCTCTTAAAGACGATGGTGGTGGAAATGGACTTCTAACTTGTTTCTTTAAAATAGACCTAAATGCTCAAACACGTTGAGGACATCTTGGGAATTGTGGTTTCCAGATGCGATGCTCAACTTCATTAGAACATTTTAATTCTGCATTTCCGCACCATACCAGCTAATGCTGGTGATATGGAAATCACCAGTTGTATACGTACACACCGATTGGAATAACATTTCTTAGTTTACAGACATTTTGGCTCAAAATGAAAAAAATTCTTTCGATTTCTATATGAAATTTATGTATTTCTTCTAAAACCTCTCTATTGTTTTGACTAGGTATTATAAATTAACACCCCTTTAATGACCCACTGAGCCTGCAAGTGTTAACTACCTGTTCAAGTATAACTGATTGCAGGTCATGAAGTTTACACCGGCATATTTGTATTTACATTTCCGCTATTTGATTTATGAAGAACGGTTTAAATATCAATGCCTTATTTCTATTTTTCGGACAAAAAAAAACCGATGAAAACATATAAGTTTGTGATGTGTTTTTTAAGTTAAAATGAAGACACGGTTAAAGGTTGTTCTTTATGTAAGTGAATATTCACTAGATGAGAATGATTTGATAAATTTAGAATGGGTAACAGTAATCATTTGAAACCGAATAGTTAGATTTCTGAAAGTGGTAAGTTCAAAAAATATAGAAAAAATGGAACCAAACATCCCTAACGACGCTACTATGTTGGGAAACCTTGCTCTCTTTGTGTCTAATAATATATCTAAACCCTGTGGGGTTATTTCGACATCAGAGAGCAATTTCGCGAATTGAAAAATTTCCTTTCCTATTAATCAATGAAAGTAGACCACAGTTGTCTCATATCTCGTATCTTGTAAACTCTTTACTTGTCAATACATTTTGACAATGAATCCATACAATACAGAGTTTGTTTGTCAAAAAATGTTGTATGTTTTCAAAATTTGTCGCCTTGGTATTGTACAATAGAATTTTAGCTATTATTGGAATGAACAAGGTATTGATATTGAATCATACGTCTATTTTCATTAAAAAAAATATTACTTGAGTTTATAATTTGTTTTTCATCATAGAATGGAACATCTTCCAGTTATTTAGAGAACTCTTGGAAATAAATCTTATTGTACTACTGGATTTCATTACTACGTGCTGTTGGTTACCAAGCCTAATCTGATAATCAGCGGGTTGCAAGTTAACTGTTATTTAGACTGCGGCCATATAGTTGTGCAAATCTTGCGATAGTATTTTTATGATATATGATTTCATTCTAATTGGGCAAAGTGGATCAAATTTCCAGGCCCTTGCTATAGGCCAATATAGGATTCTAGAAAAGTTTCCTAAATGGCAAAAATTATACTGTTAATGCAGACATAATTAAGGATATTAAATTCGAACATTATACTTCAGGCTTAAGTTATGCAATGAAACTCACACGAATAACCATGGATATACTGCATTCGATGCAATAAAAAGGTATGAAGAGCCAGCAAAAACAAACAACTGAGCCTTATTCAGAGAATCGCAGTGTAGGTGTTTAATAAATCAAGCACCGCACTCACAATTAGTCCTTCCTAGCGCTTCGTAGTATAACTTGAGACAACGGAGCTCCACATCTCTCACTTGCTAAATTCAAACGAATAATTCGATAATTTCGAATGCATCCACCCTCTCTTTTCTTTCAATCCTCATTTTATGGACGAGAACAACTTAATTATCTTACAGCAAATAGCTTAGTTCATCGAATCTTAGCGTTTATAGGAATAGTTGGTTCTTGGGTAACGAGTCTGTGTAAATGCAGAAGGCCTGGGAATGTGAATTTTGGCAAATCAAATTCCTGTTCGCGAATAACTAATCGGTTGTCTGGTGTAAAAGTGCTCATATATTGCTCCTGATGCTAGTATCCTTCTATCGATTTAAGTTTTCCTCATAAGAAGATGCGAGATGTTAGCTCAAAGAAGCGGGGATCTTATTTGGGTCGTATTAAGTGTAGAAAAACCTATTAAAGATATTTTATTCTTGAATGTTGGTGTATTCAAAGTATCAATTTCAAATGCTTTCCTATTGAATACACAGCTTAGGAATAGGAACATTTTTCATAGAGATGAAAATGGTGATTTGTACTAAATCAGAATGTATAGTGTTCATTTTTGCAGTTTGCTTACTCCATTCACTTTTCTACATCATTTGATCAACCAAAACAATGTAAATTCCATTTTGCAGAAACATTTGTTGCACAATATAAACCCACACCCTTGCAAGTTCACGAAACAGTGAACAGCAGTATATAAGGCCTCAAACCAAAGGCACCAAATTAATCATTCACTTATAAGTTATAAATGACTAAAACACTCTTCCTTAATCAGCTGGCCATCAGCACAGCTTTTTCTAAGTTTGGTAAGTCCCTTTCTTCTAGAAGTCCAATTCAGATTCATTTGATGAGACAAAAGATGGAGAAACGAACATGGATAATGGAGCAGGTGCTGCGATGTACAATGCACTGAAGAAAATCTCAACAGAAGTGACAAATTTCAAGGCTCTGAGTTTATGTAAGGGCTCCTGGGTCACAAGATGCTCACGCTCGACAGTGGAAGATGTTAATTTCAATTGCAATATTTCAATGCCCCAAGTCAAGTTTCACATTGTAAGTTCTCCCACAAACTGTTTTACATTTTAGGCAATGATGATAGATCACCTCTTCCACTCTGGAAATGTGAATATCGCCGAATTGCTAATACGAGCAACATTCGCTTTTAACAACAATGGAAAAGTTAACCTTGTTCGTGTGGATGAGTGCACCAGCCTTCTAATTGTATTGCCAAACAATTTCCCGTTTAGAAACGCAGGCGATTTTATGAACGCATTCAAAGATGATCCAAATAGCTGCACTCCCGTGTGTCAACACATCTTTTTCCAAAGTGACCAACTCTATGATACTCAGGCACTTGTAGCTTGCGAAAATCCCTAATCAACATCAACTTGTGCATGGTACTCTGCATCATTCACCGTTCACAGTCACCCCATCACTTCGTTTGGTATTCTTCTAAGGTAATTATCCCGTCTGTCCTAATCTTGAGCTTGTTTCAGGATAATTAATGCCTTTCTCATTGATTAAATTGCATTATTGAATTTGTTTCTTTAGAAAGGAGCACTATTTAAGCAGTTACTACCACCGTGTACATTAAACGTCTATGGGATTCATCTAGACTATAATATTTGCAAAGATTGGAAATGCTAGTGGTAGAGTATTTCGCAGTGTATGCAGATATATTCACATTTGCAGTTACAGTTAGCATATTACACCTATCAGACCAATTTTGCAGAAACTGATCAGATCAATTTCGAGAAATTAAATAATTTATAACCGTTGTATATCTTTAGTTTACCGAGATCGTATTTACTTAATTGAACGTAAGGCAAATGCAGGTCTGAGAAGCTGAAATGAGGCTCTTTTGAACAAGTGCGATGTTCTGGGTATCTGGTGAATCGTCGAGTTTTTCAATTGCTTCCCTAGCGAGTTCTGGTATTTATGTTTTTCCGTGGAGAGGAAATCTTCATAAAATGGATATCTCCAATTTTAGCTATCTTCGAATTCACCTGATCGAAGAATTCAATCTATTGCCAGATTTCAGCTACGGACTGACCTCTGCAAGACTCAGGCTGCCATTACATCCACCTCCCACTTTCCACTTGGATGTCATGCAAATGCTGATGGCAGAAGGGGAGGAAATTTTTCCAAAATTCACAAACCTGCCCGCCCTCTTCCCCTTAGGGTTGACAAGGAAGCAGGCTGCAGCATTCGCTCACAGGAATCAGCTCTAAATGCAATGTTAGTAAAATAAGAAAAAACAACCAATTAACCTTGATTCAACTGTCAAGCAAAATTATTAGTCAATACTTTTCAACTAAACAACTAAAAGTGAAACAAGAAATGAACTAGTGACGAGATTATTTTACCTTTCCTATAGTTTATAAAACAAGTCTATAAGTAACCACAAGAGGAAGATTAATAAAATCACGTATTCTTGCAAACTAGGTTAATTGGCATTCCAACTAAGAAGACTCCGAGTAACAGATTAAAAGAAAATTTCGACAATGGGCTTGTGCTGTAGTTCACGCGTGAGGAGGAACAGCCCTAAGGTGGTGGGAGAGGTTACGACTCCGAGGAAAGTACGGGGAACGTAGTGCCGGTAATGGTATGTAAAGCCCGATTCCCTAAGTCTCTGGAATACGTGGTTGTAGAGCAAAAGTACCATGCTGCGACCGGAATGGGTTCGATGGTAGGTCTAGATTATGAGACGAATTACCGAGATGCCTCCGGGGTTCAAGGATGTAAGGGTGTCTATATCTGTCGGATCACCACCTCGTGACTGCCATAGTGGAGTTGCTGGGTGCTGGGAGAGAGGAGCATGTGCACAACGCTCGGACATGGGGCTGTGGGCTACAGAGAGCGTGGCTGATAATATCCTCAGTTACCCAGCCAACTGCTTATCAAGTGGTATTCTCGTCTGGAATGTTATCCTATTTCATACAAAAGGACCTATGTATCCACTTGAAGCCACCACTTCATACAAATAACTATTAACAAGTGCATGAGCACGTGCTGTTCTCTTGATCGAACGTACACCATGAACGATGTCTCATGAACTTTTCCAGAGGGCTACCTATTGTCTCGTAGTGGAGGATGCAAGACATCTGGATCAATAAACAGAATGTGGGCCAGTTCCTGGCTAAAGGAGAGAAGTAGGGGTCGCTCTAGCTCGTGTGCGTTTTTGGTGCTTTGAATTGCCCTCAGTGCACGCACATGAATGTGTTATGTGTCACAATATTGCAAATTCATGGGTTGACGGCTTTGGCGTTCGTCCACCAAAACCATGCGATTTTCTGGCTCAGTTTAAAGAAACTGCTATCGAGAAAGTTAACTGCATCTGAATTTCTAACAGTCACCATTGAAAAATGTATACTATATGGAAAAAAAGTATTATAGCATTCATTTTCTCGTCTACTTCACCTCACTACAACCATTCAAAGCATTTTAGGAAAGCCATTTTCCCAAACGAGAAGTGAAGTTCAATGCGAACCTGTTTTCTTGCCAGGCTACTCTGCCAATGGAAGGTTGCACACCAATTCTCAATACCTCAGAATTACAAAGAGTCCCCATGATGAAATCAATATTTTGTGCTTAACATTAATTCCGGCTGGCTTTTTCTCAGACTGGTAAATGCCTTACTTTAAATAAGAGCATCTCTTATTAATCTACGGGAAATGAAAAAAAATATAAAAATCGGAACTTGTGCAAGTAATGCTGTGTAAATTGCCCTTTAGAAATGGGAACTTATTTATTTATTTAAGGATTCTGGATTACGGTCTGCGTGCCCTTGAATTTATATGATGCTAATTTCACTTGCAAAATTTCCATGCCCCAAACCACGTTCTTTGTAGAAAGCAGTTGAACCAAACTGCCAGCCGACTTCCCTCTTAGGAAAGCAGATCCTAAATGCCAAAGGCAGTTTCACCAGACTGAACTACTCTATAACTCTCTGGTTAAATTGCTGCTCCCAATTGCCAAATCTCCATGAGATAACGTGACGCCTTTGAATGCTTATCCTCTGCCCTCCACTAACCATCACTTCCCTTTCTTCCTTCCTTCTAGTTATCTTTCTGCTGTTTTTTAGTAACTTCTATGGTCAATTAAGCTTACTTAAATATGTGTTACAAGTTGTAATAAAGTTATTTAAACCTAAATCTACTGGAATCTGGTTTCATAAATTGTGAGTTCACATTATTAATTATTCGGTCCAGGTAAATGTTGCACACCGTATAACTGCCAACGATTTAAACATTTACTAGGAGATTAATTTGTTACTTAGTAGTTATTTTGCCCTCTATCGATAAAATATACGACTTAGATTAGTATACTAAGTTAGTGTTATAGATTTTTTCAAGGCTAGAATTCCTCAATTGGAGTAATCTACCAGAAAGTGGTTTTAGAGAGGAAGATATGACCATCAATGCAAGCCACATGCAAGTCTGCTTATTGGAATTTATCTTTTAAAAAATTCATGTTGTCTTTAAAGCAAGAGTAAGATTGATTACATTTTGAACTAACAATGTTTCCAAAAAATCTCGCAAGCAAAACAGGTGGATAGAATTTTCTTCCTAAACTGTCAGTTATACTTTCGGAAATAGTAGAGAAAAATCATTTTACAAATTTTTCTACGATTTCGAAATATGGAAACCTAACTAGTTGAAATTCTTCTCTCATCGCAGAAGCGTAACATTCCAAAAATGTGCAGTCATCCAAGATTTATAGTTTGCGTTGGCTTGATTAAGCCTAAAATTCCTAAGCCCTTCCCTTGATGCAAGTGAACATATTGCAATTGTGAATCAGAAGTAGACTGACAAGAATAATTTTACACGTTTCAGTGATCGTAACAGCATAATGTGGTCAAATTTAAGAACTGACAATGTTGATAATTATTGTTGGTCATCGGCGTTGTATGGAAATTATGCAGACGTCAGAGCCGGTCTCCAACTGTGGTCAAATCAGTCTCTTATTGATATCTACGGCTTCGAATTTCCATCGGTTGACGCTTAATTGTAGCGTCGTCCGAAGTTTGTTAAACGACAGTCTTTCACATTCATATCAGGGGCTTCTATATCTTACTTCTTGTTCATATCCGACAACTGTGTTTTAGGTAGGGGCAAATTCTTTACAAGAAGTATTAATCGAAAACATCGGTGATAGTGATAGCTAGATTTCTAGGTCAATTTGGAGTATTTTTGATCTGCTACGGCTATCTCTGAACCTTGAGCTTATACAAGTAGCAGAACTTTCCTAGAAGGTTAGTTTTGGTTTTTGTCTAGGAGAGCAATAAGCTGGGACATATTTGAAGTTAATTCCATTCCCTTAAGATTGAGAACGCAAATCAATCTTCGAAACCCTTCTTCTGCTTAAAAGCTAGATTTTAGTATTTATTCATAGGTTCTTTAATCGACCCATATTACCAAAACGGAAAACATTCTTTTACCAGCCAAAATATCACGTTTTGATTATCTAACTGAATTTCCAATCAAATGGCATGTTTTCTAATTGTCATGGAAGAGCTCGCGCTGTAACCCGTAGCTTCTTGTTTGGCATTTCTACCTCTCCAATGCACTGATTGTGATTTATTGATTATTGCATTTCTTCTTTTAGCATTCCTATTCTATCCGTTTATACGCGAGCACAGAGAATGCCATAAACTATTTGAGCGACTCGATTAAAAGGTTTTTCACTGAAGTCATATTAACATCTTTTGAAAAGTCATTCTTACAAATTCTGCGCCAAAAAGGCACTCATTTTGAATTAATTTATTAAGAAAACAATGCTTTCACGATTTTCTTCTTTCCTCTCTTGTGATACGATCATGATTCAGTAATCGTTAGATTACTTTTTTGTAATAGCATAATAAAGTTGAATGCTATATTTTGATGAGATACTTAAGCTAAGCCCATCGACATTGGATCATGTAGTTGTTTCAATCTCTTTTTCCTACCAGAAAATGATTGAAAACGGCTCTCTTGAAGCATAATTTTAGCGGTTCTACTACTTATTGTAAACATTTTCTTATATTCCGAAATCAAGGAGGATCATGTTAAAACTCTTAATCACTCCTACATATTTAATTGTATTTCACTTCAGCAAATGTGATCATGGAAAAAGATACAGTGGTAGTTCAAGTCTCCACTCCTCCAATCTAAAATAGCTTTCTTGCCTGACAAAACCCATAAAAGATTTTTATGAAGATTTCATTACGATTTTCTTTTCACCAGAAAATATATCTAGGATCAAAATAAGAAAGGGAACGCTTGTGAAGTGACATTCACTTACAAGGTATTCAGGTGGTCAGGTATTTAAGACAGTGCTCTTAGATACCAATGTTGCACATCGACGGATTGAGCAAAATAAAAAAGTCTTTATTGCATTTCTATTTACGATCGCTATTTAAAATTACACCAATATGGCTATTTTACAAAACAGAAGTGATTCCGTATCATTTTGGAACGCAAACCGGATAACCGGTAACGAATTTGTGCTAACTTGTGAATTCTTTGATAGTTAAAATGGAGGATACTCATTTTAAGAAGATTTTCCTTCACCTGAGAAGATATCTAAAATACGCGAACTCGCTAGGGAATCACTTGAAAACCTATACGATATCTCAGACACCTCTGATCGACTGAAGTAAATGAATGAAAATACAAGAGCATTGCACTTGGTCAAATAGAGCCTCACTTCAGCTTCTCAGTCCTGCATTTCTGCCTGTATAATTGCTTTAAATACAAGTAGGTTAATAAGATCTAGATATTTCAGTCATACAAATGTGTGAATTGTACATTTTCACGAGGGTAGTCTGATAAATTTCTGAAAATTTGGTTTGATAGATGTAATATAGTAACAGCTTATGACTTATTCCTCACTGAGGGCAATGTAAATATAAATTTAAATGCAACCACCGCGAAATACTCTTCGATAGCATTTGCATTCTTTGCATATAGTACGACTAAATGAATCCCAAAGACGTTCAATGTACAGGGTGGTAGTCACGGCTTAAACTGCGCGTGCGACGCATAGCAAATTCGTACTATCCAGTTCTTCCTGTGATCAAATTCTGCAAGTTGGATTATTGTGACTTTGATTTATTGTAATGACACGTCTTGTATTCTGACTAGCTATGTTTCAACTATCAGAATCATTCTGCTCATCCTCACTTGAATTGAAGAATTCTATCGTCTCCGATAGTTGCACATATTTCCGGTTTTATACTGGCACAAACCTCTACCAGTGTTTCAACTTAACTTCAGTTACTAAGTGTATCTCTTTGTCGACGATTTGAAAATGGTTGTTGACAAATCAAAATAAAAGAAACAAGTAAATATATTCAACATAGTTTTCTTTTAAAAGTAGGTTTCCGCAACTAAACGCAAAGCTACCACTGCTGAGAGAGAGCATTAAGCTCGAATTTGTCAACCATCACCGTCAACAGGGAACACTAATTTGGTCAAAAGGAGCCGCATTTTTGTTTGTTTCCTTGCATCAAATTGTAGCAGGTAAATACGATCTACGTATTCCAAAGTCATACAAAGTGTATGAATTATTCAATTTCTCGAAATTAGTCCAATCAATTTCTGCAAAATTTATCAGTTAGATGTAATAATCTAACTATTTCTCTCTTATCCCTCACTAAAGGCAAGGTAATTGAGGATATATATGCAATCGCTGCGAAATGTTCTTCCGCTAGCATGCGCAGTCTTTGCAAATATTAAAGTAATAATGAATAACAGTTAGGACGTTCAATGTGCAGGGTGGTAGTAAATGCTTAAATAGTGCTCCCTCCCAAAGTTTAATCAAAAAACGATTTCAATAATGCAATGTATTCAATGAGAAAGGATTTATTTTTTGAAACTAATTCAAGATCAGGACAATGGGGATAACCATTTGGGAAGAATGCCAAAAAGAAGTGATGAGGCAACTGTGGACGGTGAATGATGCAGAATACCATGTAAAATTTCATGCTGATTATGGATTTTCAAAATTTATTCCAGCCTGAGACAGAGAGTTAGTAACTCTGGTGAAAGCTGTGCCGAAACGTGGGAAAACAGCTAATCAGACCGTCTTTGATTGCGTTTATATAGCCGACTGCGTTTCTAAATGGAAAATCCGCTGGCACTGCGACGAGATCACTGGTGCACTCATTCACACGAACGAGGTTAACTTCTCCTTTGTAATTAAAAGCAAATGCTGCTCGCAGTAGCAATCCTGAGATATTCACTGTCACTGAGTAAGCTGTCGTGAAAGTCTGAAATATCTACTCAATACGTTGAAGGACATACAAAATGGAACGAGACCTGGGGCATTGTAATAATGCAAACGAAATTATCATTTTCCAATGTCAAGAGTGAGCATTTTTTAACCCAGGATTCTTTATTTAAGCTTAGAGCCTTGAAATAGGGCAGTTCTGTTGAGGTTCCCTTCAGTGCACTGTACATCTCATCACTTGCTCCACTTACCACATTCTTGTCTCTAACGTATACCTCATCAACGGAATCTGAATTGGACTTCTAGAAGAAAGGGACTTGCGAAAATTAGAAAAAGCTGTGCTGAAAGCCAGTAGAATAAGGAAGTGTTTTGGACATTTACAACTTATGAGTGAGTGCATGAGTGAGTGGCTAGGTCTTTGGGATGGAAGCCTTATATACTGCTGTTCACTGTTTAGGTGAACTTGCAAGAAAGTGGGTTCATATTGTGTCTCACATTTTTTCTGTAGCTCCATTGATGCAGAACAATCGATGGAGTAAAGAACCTGCGAAAGTGACTACTCTGCACATTCTGATTTAGGGAATCCTCGTAAGTTGTAAATCCCCTACTAACCGTCTATCAGAAGACTTTAGCTTAGCTTCACACTACGTGAACGCTAAAACTGGACAGAACCTGCCTCAGAGTAATAAAGAAATGAAATCAATGTGTACAGGAATGTTTTCTAATAATGCATCAAAATATGTTAAAAGATTGCAGTGTGCAGCATCACCTGACCCCTACAAATGACAGTAGCGCAATTTTAGCAATGGTACTCCTTATTGTAAACATTTTCGTATATTTCAAAAATCAAAGATGATTATGTTATACCTCTTGATCACGCCTGCATATTCAGTCGTATTTCACTTTATTAAATAAGATCGTGAGATCCTTTCGGTCCTTCGTTCACCAAGCCTAACACTCTTACAGATGGACCAATTCTTTTTATCCACCTAAACAGGGTAACGAAAGGACCTTATCTAATGGCAAATGTTATCAACACTACTAAATGAGATTTACGCTAAAAGATGCCTCAACTACCAAAGGTAAATAACTACATTTTGCTGAAATTGCACATCATATTTTGGCATATTAAGTAGAGGTTGGAATCGCGATCAGTATCTATCGTAGACCTCAATACCTGCTTCAGTGCAGGCACATTGACTGACGGAGAACAACAAAATTTTTACTAAATTTTGAAAGTACCTAAGAAAAATTAATTGATCATTTCTTTACGATAACCCTTTCAGATAACGCAGTAAGATTGACTGAGCAAAACGCAAGTTTGGCCGGTTGCTGTTTATCCGGGTTATAAATTATTTTCCTGTAAAGTTTCACCCTGTCAAAAGACTTTATGAGGGCTATCTATTGCCTCTTAGGCGAGGTTGCAAGACGTCTGGATTAATAAAGAGAATGTGAGCCAGGTCCTGGCTGAGGGAGGGAAGGGGTTTGCTCTAGCCCCTGTGCATTTTTGGTTCTTTGAATTGCCTTCAGAGCATGCACAAGAGTGTGTTGAGTCGCAATATGGTAAGTTTATGAGCCGAAAGACCTTAGCTTTCGTCCAACAAGACCAAGCTATTTTCTGGCACAGTTCAAAAAAATATGCAGTCTAGAACTTTGGCTGCATCTGAAATTCTAAAAGTCACTATTGAAAAGTGTATTCCTCATAGAAAAGGCCTATTGAGATTTATTCATTTTCTCTTTTACGTCAACTCACTACAACTATGCAAAGCATTTTAGGAATGCCGGATTCCCAAACAAGAGGTGAACTTCAATGTGAATCTGCTTTCTTGACAGGCTACTCTGCCAGTGGAAGGCTGCACACACATTAATACACAGTGCCTCAGAATTACAAAGTTTCCTCATGGTGAAATCAATATATCGTACATGACTTCAATTCCGCCTAGGAGAAGAATTATTTCGAAATATATAAATAGTTCAAGTAATACACTTTGCAAATGGGAACTGGAGTACCATAAGTAAAGCCCTTAGACTTATTTTAGGACGATAGATTACGGCCTGCTTGCCCTTGAATTTATAAGATGCTAATTTCATTTGCAACATTTCCATGCCCCAAATCACGTTCTTCGTAGAATCAATTAAACAAAACTGCCAGTCCATTGGCATTTAGAAAAGCAGACCCTGAATGCCAAAGCCAGTTGTACCAGACTGAACTACTTTGCTACTCTCAAGTTTAATTGTTGCTGCCAATTGGCAAATCACCATGGGATGACGTGACGCCTGTGCATGTTCATCCGAAACCCTCCACTAACCATCACTACCCTTCCTGCCATTTATTCTTCCTTCTAGTTATTCCTTCCACCGATTTCTTTAAAAAATTCAGTGGTCAATTTAGTCTATTTAAATATGTGTAAAAGTTCTAATAAAGTTTTAATACTAAATTATATTGGAACTTGGTTATAAAAGGTGAAGTTACATTACTAATCAGTCAATCCTGGAAAATGTTGTACATAGTATTACTGGCAACAATTTACAAAATTACTAGAAAATTGATTGATTCTCCAGTAGTTATTTTGCTATCTGAAGTATACCATCTGACTTGGGTTAGTATGCTACGTTAGTCTTTTAGATTTTTGTCTAGGCTAGAATTCCCCAAATGCATTACTCGATTAGAAAATGGTTTTGCAGATGAAGATATGACCTTTCATGCATATTACATGCAATTATGATTATGGAATCTATCGATTCAAAAATATTTAGGTTGATTTTAAAGCAAGAGTGAGATTATCCACATTTAGGTTAACAATATTACCAATTAATGTCGCAAGCAAAACAGGGGGTTGGATAGAATTTTCTCCACTATCATATCAATTTTGCTATCAAAACTGGTAAAGAAAAACAAATTTGTATTTGAGAGCGATGAGTTGTCCAGGGATCATCCATGAACAGGTTCAAACTAGTTGGGTCGGAAATATTCAGAGCTCTACCTTTATATCTGCACGAATTGCAAAATGAACTATTCGAGAATCGTCATACAAATCTTGTGGGTTTGGTGATCGCAGCAGAACGACCTCCAGATAGATGCAAGTCTTCGATGTCGTTAGTCACTGGAGAAAATGGTGTAGTTGGGATCCTATTTTCACAGAAAAATTAGCTTGTAAAGAGGGAGAAAGGGTGATTTACACCGCTGTCCACGATCTTCAGTACTTGTGTCAGGTCAATCTAAATCATGATCCAAAGGTGCAGATATTCTCTCACAATCGTGATTTCTAATATATAGATATATATGTACATATTAGGAATGCTGCTTCCTGCCTTGATATATATACAAGGATGTAAATGACACCCAAAGCCTATGAGCTTCTGCGGATGCCAAAGCTTTTGCTGAAGCTTTCGGATGTTTTGTAAGCGAAGCAGGCATTCCTCAAGTTGACGACACGTGCGTTCACGAAATGGGAGTTCATGAGGCATGTATATATACGTATATACCTCTCACGCTTACCGGGTTTCAAGAAGTGAAATCAAGAAGCGATTTGAAATGTTTCTGGTGATCATAGATTTATTTGTCATTTTGTACCATGGAATCAGTAATTTAATCATATCCACCTGCTTATTGCTCTTAAAATAATTAATTTTTTTAAACAACTTTCAAGGGGCAGATAATGAGGGAGTCAGTCTTATGAACCTAGTTGATGAGGGTGCAGTTAACACTTACGCCCGAAGGACGAAGGTTGGGCAAAATAATTCTGCTGAAGTCTGGACTCATTCAACACCGTAAACAACTATTCGCTCCTCATGTGAGGCTACTGAAGTAGATGCAGTCTACTCTTGCTGAATCATCTACTTGTCGATTTTTTTCATATGGAAGTAGAAAACACTCACACAATTTTATCGATTATTTTTTAAGAAAAACATTAAAGATTATTATCAGGAGAGCCTGGTTTTGGACATTTTCATTTTCTCAGGCAGCGAAATCAAGGAAATGATAATGTTCTTGTAAACATTTCGTTCAAAATATTGGTCAAGGATATGAAAATTACAAACTCCCATCACGTTTGATAAAATGTTTATTTAATATATATATCTATTTTTTTCCATTTCAACAATCTTTAGGATTTTCTTTGACTATTACATTGAGTGATCAGTTTATGCTACTGAAGGTAATTTTGGCAAATTGTAAAAGAGCTTCAATATTACTATATATTTATTAAGTGAAAAAGCTGTTGTTAATTTAAAGAAGCATAATTTTGTCAATAAGACTTCATATGTAACTCTAATCAGCTTGAAATTTAATTTTGTTTAAGATGTTAGATTATGCTAGAAATACATGGATGAAGAAAATCAGCATTATAATCAACAAATCTGGTGCGATGGAATATATTTGGGGTTGACAACAGTAACGAAAGGCACCTGTATTTTCATTTCCGCTATTGTACCTATGAAAAACAATTTAAATATCAAGAAATTATTTGGGCTCTGAAATGTATTGCAACATGTAGTATTAGTGATGGGAATCCCTTACTAATCTTAAATGATTGTTTCATTGTAACTGAGTTCCTCATGCTCAGCTAGGTCCTTACAAGCTTAAGAGATGAAAGCGAATTTTTCATTATTTAAGCTTAGTTATTCAAAACGGAACACTTGGTGGTTATTGAAAGTCCAAAAGCCCTGAACAAACTGTTTTCCCGCTTGTTGTCTTCACAGCTAAAGAGCAGCAGGAGTAAAGTTTTAATTAATTTTCCCTTCCTAATAGTATTTACAGTGCCGATAGACTTAGGCTTCATGAATATTCAATGTGATCAAATGAAACCTGTATAATCATTATCGAGTTAATGTAGCTGTGAATGTGTTATGCTAAAATCTTGTAAATCTTGCACATGCAAAACTCCTCGTCCGACCTCTGGGGCTGAACGTGAACTCCTCATTGGAATCGTGCAACGGATCAGGTGAGCATGAAATAAATTGAAAATAAATTGTTCACTGTTAATGATATAATTTGCAAAAGCTTTTCTATTTACCAAATGGAATTTTCTCATACTACATCAACATTAGAAGCTGCCTCCGAGTAATCACTATGCACAAGAATGTTTTCTAAAAAATGTTCTTTGGAATATTTCTACTACCTTTTCCAAGTAAGCAATTTAGATTATGTGCAATATGTTATGCCCGTCTGTCATCTAATGTTGTATTTAATGATAAATACAATAAATTGTATCATTATAACCCATGAAATTAAAAAAAAACACTTAAATTTCCGTGGCACAGCCTTTTTTCCTTTGAGGTACCATTTTCTGTTAAATATTTGATCCCATCTTAAACGATAAATGCAACTGTTTTAAAGGAACCTTCGAATCGAGGCTTAGAAATTCCTGACTTATTTGGAGTCACGATATACTGCTTTTCTTTTGTAGATCTGACGGCTGTTATTAGCACTAAATTTAAAGTTAAATTATTTTCATTGGGCTGAGAATAATAGATATGTATCTGTTCTGAGCTGTCAGTAAGCTCTGGAGGCATTTCTAATTTGCTTATCAGTAATCAAATACTTAGCGACGCTGCTTTGATGGAAACCTTGCTCCCTTGGAGTCTATAATATGTCGAAAACCCTGTGTGGTAACTTCGACATCAGAGAGAACTGGCATTGTAGAATAGAATTTTATTTATTTCTAACATGAACAAGGTAGTAACATTTATTTATTTGCCCAATTACCCTACAATACTATATTACTAATGTTTTATAATTTGTTTTTCTCTTATGGAATGCAACGTTACCTAGCCCAAGACACTCACCTAATCATTCACTAAGCTTTTTATATTTTTGGTAAGACCCTTTCTTCTAGAAGTCTAATTCAGATTCAGATGATGAATCAAATCATGGAGACAAGAATATAGAAAATGGGACAAGTGCTGCGATGTACAGAGCACTGAATGAAATTTCAAAGTGGCACTTTACAATGCTCTAAGCTTAATTAAAGTATCCTGGGTTACAAAATGCTCACGATCCACGGTGGAAGGTGATAATTTCGCTTGCAACAGTTCAATGCCTGTAGTCAGGTTCTGTGTTGTAAGTTCTTCTGAAAAAATTATCATACATTTCAGATAATGACGAAAGTTCATCTTCGCTTCCTCTGGGCGAAAGTGAATATCTCCGGATTGCTACTGCAAGCCACATTCACTTCTAACAATATAAAAGTTTACCTCGTTCGTGTGGATGAATGCACCAGCGATCTCGTAGTAATGCCAGCCGATTTCCCATTAAGAAACGCAGGCAATTCTATGAACACATTCGAATACGAACTGAATAGCTGTATTCCAATGTGTCAACACAGCTTTCACCAGAGTGACCAACTCTTTGAGTCACAAGCTGGTATAGCTTTCGAAAATCCCTAATCAGCATCAAATGTTGCAAGGTATTCTTGATTATCCATCGTCCTCATCATTTCTTTTGGCATTCTTCTCAATTAATTATACCCCTCTGTCATTATCTTGATTTTGTCTCAGAAAAAATAAAGCCCATATCATAGCTTTATAGATTTTGTTTCTTTATTAGATTTGGAAAGGAGCACTATTTAAGTTGTACCGCCACCCTGTACATTGAACGTCTTTGGGATTCATTTAGACTGTACTATTTGCAAATATTGCAATTGCTAACGGAAGAGTATTTCACAGTGGTTGCATATATATTTACATTTACCTTGCCCTCACTGAGGAATAAGAGAGAAACAGTTAGAATATTGTAACTATCAGACCAATTTTGCAGAAATTGATCAGACTAATTTCGAGAAATTGAGTAATTCATAAACTTTGTATGTCTTTGGAATACCTAAAAAGTATTTACTTACTTGCATTGAAAGCAAGTAAACTAGCAGAAATGCAGGTCTGAGAGGCTGAAATGAGGCTCTTTTTTACCGAGTGTAATGCTCTGGGATTTTCAATTTTCACTTCAGTCGATTGGAGGTGTCTGGGAAATCGTCCAGGTTTTCAATTGATTCCCAAGCGAGTTCGAGGTATCTAGGTATATATTCAGGTGAATGGACATCTAAATAAAATGAGAATCCTCAATTTTAACTATCAACGAATGCACAAGTTTGCACTAATTCGTTACCGGTTACCTGGTTTGCGTTCGAAGATGACATGGAATCACTTTTTTAAATAGACACATACGTGCAATTTTAAATAGAGATCGTAAATAGACATGCGATAAGGAGGTTTTTTTTATTTTACTCAAGGCGTCAACGTGCAACACCGGTATCTAAAATAACTGCCTTAAAAACTGATTACCTGAATATCTTGTAAGTTAATTCCACTTCACAAGCATTCCCCTTCCTAATTTGATCAAAACCTTTAGGCCAGTCAACTCCACAGACCCTTGCATATACTCTTATTGATCTTAAAATAGTGCAATGATGCATCCACTGGCATCAACTCATTTACCACTAAAGTCATGAAAGCTCATTATTGTTTTTAAGGTGGTTTGATATATATATAGATATATAATGAGGTCGAACAAAATATTGAAAACAACTACAAAAAATCAACAAAATGAATTTTAGGAGGATGAAGATCCAGCTTTTGCAAAAATTACGACCTTGATTCGCCGAGGTATTGATTTTGCAATCTGAGAATTATTTCTAAATTATTTATAGTATTTTTCGGGTTAAAACACTCTCCTGTTCTATTAGAGGCTAGGGCGGCAGCGATAGTTGATTTCTCATTTGAATTTCAACAATCGACCATAAATAGGCAACAATAATGAGTTCGAGGTGGTGTAAGGATTGTGGTGGCTAGATTAGGCCAATTCTGGAGGTTTCCATTCTACCACTTTAAACGCTTTGAACAAATTGTCTTTAAGAGTAGAGATTACCTAATTGCAGCTCTTCCGTAGAATCCAGCTCCCGTGTGCAGCTACGTGGAAGCTGGGTTCTGCAGCTATTTACTGAGGAGCCCTGCAGCGATTTTAGGAGCTGCGGTCTTGAAACCCCCTCCAACAAACCGGT
Organism: Anomotaenia brevis; assembly: GCA_030710315.1. Classification (NCBI taxonomy): domain Eukaryota; kingdom Metazoa; phylum Platyhelminthes; class Cestoda; order Cyclophyllidea; family Dilepididae; genus Anomotaenia; species Anomotaenia brevis. The sequence continues at coordinate 35,889 of JAUOZQ010000440.1, forward strand.
TTAGCGTCCTTTCTCAGACAATTTCAGCTTTTGACCGGAAATGTGCTTAGCTGAGGACGTTTGTCTACTCTTTCAAGGGCGATAGTCATTAATCTTGAGATAGAACCCTTTGAATCGCCAAGCACTCGGGCAGTTCATGCTACTCTAGCGCCTGCCGTATAAAGACGAAAAGTCTGTCCTCCTTTGAAAGTTTGGGAGGTCTGACGTGTTTGTGAGGTTATAACCGATGTTTCAAGTAGCATTTTTCTTACATTCCTTTCATTTTCTTCTGGATAATTATTCAGACTATATGATAATGAATGGAGAACCCATAAGCCTGGGTTAATTTTCCTCAAGTCCTTTACAACAAAAATATTAAGCGCTTAATCAAGAAATGCCCTTAATTCTAATCCACTAACGCCTTTTACTTGAGACCTCAACCACGAAAGTTGAAAATCAGCACTATTAAGTCTCCACCACTTTTTAAATTTGATATTAATAAGCCAGATTCGTTAGTATTCACAAAATCGAAAATGATTCCGTCACTTTGATACTCGTAATAGATTACCTTATTTTGAAATGAACTCAGGCAGAATATATTTGTCAAGCCTGATTTTAATATCGAAAAATTTAGCTATATTTCATTTGTAGGAATACAATTCCACTCTTACGATATCAATTTAAAAATAGAACTTTCCTAATCAAAACGCGAAGGAATTGTGAATGGAATGGGTTTATATTTTTAGTCGCAGATGCATCTGCAACCTTTAATCTCTAACCATCGACTATCCAAAATAAGTATATTAGATAAAAAAGGATACTGATAGTGGTAGACTGGTTAAGTCACAATCCTCATCATCAGCTAAATTAATGAAATCCCATCTCTTCTAAACCCCAGTCGGAGCCATACACATGCGTTTCTAAGAGTACTTCTTTCTCCCTCACAGTGGTTTCTGATCCGTGTTTGAAATGGTCTGCGAGTAACCAGTCAGTTGCAAATTAGTGATCAGAGGTGACCCCTACTACTTGATCTGGGGGATGGTCAGGTAGTCCCATGAGATTTTCTCTGCCAAGATTAACCAAAATCTAGCTCCCTCGGTTCAAGTGGATCTTCACAACAGTCTACCAGCTGCCGAATCACGGCAGTTTCATTAATCACGGTAGGAATTTTATTAACGAATGGAACTTACTCGAATTACCACAACATTGAAAATTACCAATCTCACCTCCGTTAAAAAAAGCCCACAAATTATAGGTTTCGTGAAGTTTTTCCTCCACAACAGTTCTAAATCGTTTCTTTACAGGATATTGTGTTGCCTAGCTCAACAGTATTCGTCGATTCGATTGCAATTCCGATTAATCTCATTTTTGTAATCTGAATGGTTTCGTAACTAGAAAAATTGAACCAAGGGAACAATGGAACTTCTTGAGTTGGGGTTTATGGCTTTACTTATTGATAAACTCACCTTACCATTCAAGCATGATTTTTCAATGTAGAAAATCTGAGGCTCGTAAAAAGGTTTTCGAAACTGAGGTGTTGAGTTGCATAATGTACTTTTAAACGGGCAATGGAGGCTAGAGTTGCCAGTTTCGTTACTTCCACATAGTGTATTCGACTATCTGTGGACTAGGTAGCAGTGATTCTTGGGACTGCATTAGTGCTTAAAAAGACATCATAGACGATTTTACCCTTGACTCTTGGCAACAGCAGCAAATGTTGCAAATAAGTAAGCTGAAGTCTTACTTATTTGGAGCATTTTCTCCATTAATAAAGTTATTTCATGCTGAAATCTAATAATTCTAAATGCGCCTACAAGGAATATGTTAAGCCTTAAAAGGAAAGAAACTAATA
>JAUOZQ010000441.1:0-37687 GCA_030710315.1 Anomotaenia brevis
ATTAAACTCCTATAGTGAATAAGGTTTGCTGGCAATGTGCTTATCGTGTTCTCTTACCCAAAATAGTGTGTTTTACTTAGTCTTTGTCCCTATACTGCGTAGTCTAAGGACAGAAAACGCTCAATAAGCACAATGTTTAAGACAGCAAGCTTCAGAGTTGCGTCTATGACTAATGGATGAGTAATCAAGCTGTCGAACAATATCATTAAACAAATTGTTCCTCAAACGTGGGGTAGAAGTCACCCTCAAAGCCTGCTGGTATAAAAATTAAAAGATACATTATTTGAAGATAGATACCTTTTGATGTCCTTGCGAGGTGTTTGGGTTAAAAATATAAAAGTTTCTTTAGTTTCTAGAAGTACTCTTAATTAGTTCGATATTTTTCTCTGAAGTATAGTATGGGGAAAAAGTTTGTGCAGAAATAGAATCAAACCTACTTCCGAATAAATACTTTTGGAAATACTAAATAACATATTAAATGAACATAAAATGCATTTAATATCGCGTCCTTGCTTGCATTTGTAAAATTCTTCAATTTCAAAACCAACTTCGCTGATGATTTTGAAGTGTTTTTATATAAAAACGGTTTTTCTGAAACACATTTTCCGAAATTTCTATTAATTCTGCTGATACTTTAAAGCTTCAATTCACTTAGTTGTGCATTGCTACTTGTCAGATCTAATTTAAACGCAAAATAAATAATGCTCAATTGTGCGAGTGAAACAATGATTAACTAAAGTGAGCTGCATTTTCAGGCATTTTTGGAAAATATGCGGCAAGATTTTGGAATATCTTAGTGAGTGAAATATACATGAATGTACCATACCGCACGAATAATTCAGTAGCGATGTTCACTATGACTTATAATCAGATTTTGAGCATTTTCCAATTAGAACACCCTCGGTTTTCATGGCTTCTCACAATCCCCTCTGTTTCATTTTATCGCAGTAGACACCTTAATAAATATGTTTAAATAGAGAACGTCACCAGAGGTGCTGGAACGCACAGAGATGGGTGTAGAAGAGCTGAAAACAGTTCAGGGTTTTTCAAGCACCTAAACTAAATACATTAAGCAGAATTTCACAATTCATATAAATACAAAAAAGAGCTTTTGTTCAACCCTTCCTTCCTTTAGTATTGAGTTCCAGTTGAGTGCACCTTTCCTCCGCTCATTAAAGAATAAAACAATATATCGAACAAGCAGACAATTGGTTAAAAGTGACGGAATGACGTGTTTCGATTACATCGAACGTTTCAGCCTTATATCACAATAATATGCAGTCGTCTTCCTCTTTTTTACCACATGACTCATTGCTTGGGAGTTAATGAGTCACTTTTGCAAAAATGTGAGTGCAAATAAACCGGTATAGCTGTGTAATCTACTTACATACTTCCAATTCATTCAGTATTGCTATAAAAGTCCATTCACCTCATCAATGGAGAGCAGAAATTTCGAAGTTCAAATTTTGCTGGACACCCCACATTATCAGTTCGATTGCTCGTAAATTTGCACACTTTGTATGTCGATTTCTTGGGCAATGTTATAAGCAAATGGAACTCTGCTAATTTTGTCATAAACACTCTGTCGGTAAGAAACGACACATCAAATGAGCTTGTCTATGTTAATCGAAAGCAGTTCCTGAAGCATGTACCTTATACCGATCTCAGGGCTCTGGACCTCGGAATACTATTTGCAGTGGTTTTACTATATTTCCATGTTTAAAGCTGTGTATGGTTTTTGTTGAATATGTAGTAAACACATCTAGCTCTTTCCGCCTTCCGAAAGCATCGAGTCGCAATTAAGAAACAAATACTAATTATTCTCTCATAATTTGGCTAATTAGAGGTATTTTTCGGCTATGTTTGATTCACAAACACTTTGTAAGCCTTTTATTTTTGAAAATCTAAAGTCGATTTTCTCGGTTTTAATTACACAACCCTCGACCACTACTAAGCCAGTATTTATTTGACTTCGCCCATTGCAAAACCCACATTTCTCCCCCCCGCGCTGAAGACACTGTTTGTCACTGATGTGATAAGGTAGGCGTCACTCTCTTAGTTCATCTTATTACCCACCTCTTTGCCTTGGGGATGATAATCAGATCACGTCTGCTACTTCAACAGCACCACCATCGGGTTAATAGCATCACAATGTAAAACACAGAATGTCATTTTCAAGCAAAATTATTTGCCTAAGCAATTTTATTAATTCACGAACCATGCGGCAAAGTGCGTGTAAAAAATGACTCCAGAGGAGGTCATAAAGCTGAGCCCTCCAGGCAATAAAAATTGCTGTACACGCTGAATGACGCATTATCGTGGCTGCTTTGATAACCTGAAACGTGAATTCCTATATTAAGAATAGTCCCCCATTCATCGTCAGTGTTATTTTGATTAGTGTACACTGTGGAAATAATGTAACGAATTAATGTGGAATTAATGTAATGTAATGTAACTGTGGAATTAATTAATGTAACAACCATTTTTAACAGTTGTTGAGTGCTCATGTGTGTAACTGAACACGTCGAATGTTAACATAAGGAGGACTCTCATTTAATCTTGAATAGCAACACAAATGTACAGGAATGCGGAACATGAGCCATGAAGTTTAGTCATTTATGCAAGTTTAAATTGTCAGGCGTATATGTCTCATGTATTTCAATGACCATTTTAAACCTCGGTACGCTCTAGGTATTTTTGGATGGTTGAGAGAAGGCAAATAGCTCATTAATAAATAATCACGTTTGCTCCGTGATATTTCGTGATTTTGGAAAAGTGCAACATTTCTAATGATATTAAACTGCAATTTACTTCCCATCTAAAAAATATTTTTGATTTGTAATATTTAAAATAAAAAATATCTGCTTACTGGCTTCAAATAATTCTAATTCTATTCTCATTCGTAAAAAAGTTGTGACATCAGAAACACTATCCTATCCTTTGGGTTGTTTTACAAGGAACCACTACATGAGACAGCGGATCAATAAAATAATCTCTTGTATTCTTCCTCAATTTATGCAGCTAGTTTTAGCAAATTATATATATAAGCATAAATAAATAGTGACAGTCTTCCTCAGCTTCTGTGTATCCGCGTGATTCAATAATGTGTATCTCTCACATTACCACAGAACTAAAATAAACCTGTTTTAGAGTACTGAGAAATTCAAAATGAAACATGCCTGTCTCGAACGATTAAAGTATGGTAAATAACAACATCAAAGCCAGCTAAATAACGTCAAGCGCACTATGAACTCATCAAATTTTTATCTTCAAAGATTCCCAAATTTTGTGTATTCAGGTCAACTTGAAGATATTTGAGCTCAGCTAGCCTAATTTAAAACTGAGAAAACATTATCGGACGTGACGTTCACCGAGGCCTGTGAGACTAATCAGATTACTAATAAATTTATTGTTCTTTATTAAGTTTTGTGAAGGGCATGCTAGTTGCAAGGAGTTAGATAAACTGCAATATGAATGATCTTTTTTCACTGTTACTTTTACAATTGGGGATATATATGGAATTTCAATCAAACTAATCCATGAATAGTTGGTGGATTTTGTTCAGTAAGTGAAGTATGAAGAGACAGAGCTCTCAGAAAAAGAAAAGTGGACTGGAAATCCTATTAAAAATTGCAATTCATAAATTTAACCTACGCCTAGGAATAATGGCAAATTTAATTATGGAGATCCATGACTGTCATCGACTCCTCTGAGACCCAACAATCACACCATTTAAAAGTCCGTAGTTCTGTTTTTTAGTGTTTTCGATGACAGATAATCCGGTAGATTTTTGAAGCAATGGTCAAGGTCGTTTACTTGCCTTCAACCATCGCCTTTGTTTACAAAACAGTACACAAAAATCTCAGCCAAATCAAGAAGAAAAATGGTGGGGGCACAAATTGCGGATATAGTATCCATCTTAGAAGCGACCTTCAGTTGATCCTCAAACATACAGCTGATTATCTGCCTACCTGCTGTTTTTCTCTTAACATCGAGTGATGTATAAAACAAAAATCAATTAATGGCTTGATGAGCTGCTTGCTATTTCTTTGGGGCATTCATCGTTGCCCAAGTAAAACTAAGATAAATTGCTTTATATTATAATTTTAAGGGTCATATTTCATTTCTCCTGATGGATATTACATTCTGCAAAGTTATTTTGAAACTTGGAGTTAAAATTCATATTTCAAATCAATTTATTGCATTAAAAAATATCACAAAATAACTGAATGCTTTTTTCTATGAAGATTCAGGAGATCAAAGCTATTTATAATTCTTGTAAGCTTCTTCTGAATTCTTTAGCAAACATATGATTTGACTACGGATTATCCAATCCATTGAAGCTTTCTAGATAATGCACAATACATGTCAATATCTGTTTTTTCTCTTACAGGCACTTTACTAATTAGGAAATTGTTGGAAGAAGTTTATTCTACTAAAGACTTCAAATTGCATTAAATGATCACATCTTCACCTAGTAATAATACAAAATAAAAGAAACTGTACTGCTATGAATCGAAAACTTGCCGTTTTATTATCGTGATGAAGTCAAAATGTAAAAAATCTAATTCAAAAAATATATTTTATTTTAAGACAACGACGTGTAAAGTATGGCCAAAAATAAAAAGATTCACTAACCAAAACTACTGATAAGGAAATGAGTCTAGTCTTGAACACTTACTAAATTCCCTAGTTATGCAATCCCAACGATGTGATTAATCTGATTTTTTGTTAGCGGAGCATATTCATTGGCTAAAACCAACAACAATTCCTTACAAATATACTACCTTGAAAATAATTGGCTGGTCATTTTTGGTAAAAATGCAAAAAAGTGGCGTGAACGATGAGTTCATTAAGAAGGGACTATTCGATGTCTGCGCTTTTTGATAAAGATGATATAATAGTAAACTTCTAGCAAATCTCAGATGGATTTAGTAAGAATAGAAAATTTTAACCTGAATCTGGAGGAAAAGTTCATCAAAATCCTGTGGGCCGTGCTTAAAAGGAATTTAGTATTTTTTTACTACAGAATCGAAATATGCAAAAAACTTGTCTAAAGAAACCAATGAGGTGGGTTTTTCCAATTTTCTCTATAAATTGAGCAACTCAGAATATGGTTCTTTAGATTGGGTTTCTGCTCTGTTTACCACTGTGATTTTGACGTTTGATTCTTTAGTACCGTGTGGTAAGTATTTCCTAAAGTTTCACCCAAACTTTCGCATTTTTAGAACCTATAGTTGGGTAAAGCGAAAATTTGTCTTACGCATCGCCCACTGGACTTTGATGAACATTATCATTTTTTCTCCAGTTCCAAGTCAGCATTCGTGTATTCTTACCAAAACCAAAGATGGTTTATAAGGCGTCTACTGTAAAAATATCATTAAGCACTTAAAAATGTGAAATAGAATATTTTTCAGTAAATAATTTTATTCACCATCGTATTTAATGCCAACCAAGCAAGATAGACAGAGAGAGCAGACATCGAATAGTCCCTTATTAATAAAGCCATCGTTCACTCACTTTTACAGTTTAATCAAAAGCTTGAACCAATTATATTCACAAAAATTTGCCATATAGCATGTTCATTGACTTATGCTAGCAACAAATCCCATTGAGCAAATAGTTGAGCTTGCATTTATAAGGCCCTTAATAAGTGTAAACCAAACTCATTCCCTTATCAGTATTATTGCATGACCTAATCTTTATCTTGGACTGTATTTCAGAGGACTGAATCAGTCATATAACATTTTTTTAAAGTATGGTTATTGGCATAAGCTTTTCATTAATATGCTCTGCTAACCACATACCCGATCGAACAAATCCTTAAGAGTGCATTGCTAGAGACCTTAATGTGTGCCAAAAACCAGACTCATTAAGCGTAGATTTATACTATAGGGGATACACCGTTTTATTGATTGTTCTATTTGCTTAAATGGACATATATATATACGGGAAAAAGAAAAATAATTTGCAATACAAATTTGAATTTGTTGAAAATGCTTGAATAAATTGGAACTCTTTGTTGCCTATGCATTATTTAGGATATTTTCGGGCATTTCAATTTAGAGATTTTCCCATTCTTCCTTGAATTTATAAGTAATAAAATAAATTAACAGTCCATAATCTTGTACAGATTATTTCAATTAGCAATAAACAAACTAATTGAATACGCCACTTTAAAATATAAGTTATTTGGCAATTAGAAAATCTATTAAGGCAAATTCAATAAATTCTAATGTATAAATCAAGCTCTTGTAACAGTGCGCATTTTTTGCAATTTAATAGTGTTCCAGTTGCATAAAATTTAACCCTCAAGATATTTAAAGGTCATTGCTAGGTCTACTAATTTATGACGTGCATGAATTCAATTCATCTCAAGACCGATCAGCCTTTTTTGCTCCTTCTATACTTACTATAAGAATTAGAGGTGGCATTTGAAAATTTGGACAACGTTTAAACAAAGTATCCCAAAAGAGCACGGCAATATATCAAACATATTATGTGTTATCAGATAATAATAGGAGTTATAAAACATGTCTATAAATGCATTAAATTTGGGTAAAATAGACAAAATAAAATTATCGTTTTTATCGAATCGTACAATCCTAAAACTACCAATAAATTATTTTATTTATTGACATTAATATCTAGAGTATTAATAATAATTCAGTAATTATTAACTCATTTTAATTAGCTATTTAGTCAATTACGATATTTATGTGGACTTAATTAATTAGGATTTAATCTTAAAATGAAAGAAAATATGAACAATTGATCTAATTTGAAGAAAATAACTTTTATTTTTCAGCATAATATTGATAATAATACTAAGCAAAATGTCTAATAAATAATTTTAACTGCATCTTTATTCAAACGAAAGTGTAGAAAAAATATTGATTTTTCTTTTTGAGAAGTATAACATTAAAGCCAAGGAAAAAAATACAATGACCACCTATTAGGAAAACCGCTAAGGCAGTAATTATAAAGCAAACCCCAAAACGTTCTTTTAGAGTAACGATGGAAAACATCGAATCACCAGTGCCAATAATTTATTGTTGGTGTTTTACATAAGTTGAAGATACATGAATAAACGATATTTAAAACGCAACAATCAGTCGAGAAGCTCTTAAACCAACATCAATCTTACTGCTAGATTTTAATGAGATCATTACTGCAATACGATATAAGCTTCTCGTTTATTTGCGTTTCTAGTTCATTTTGATGATCATATAAAGAGTTTGAGGTGCTTTTACACTTTCAGAAGTAACTTGAAAACTAAGAGGTAATAAATGTAACTTAATTAACATCCTCATGTTGAAGGAAAAGAGTATTATATAGGACTAAATAAATAGAGCAATGGCGATACCTTGCTCTCAATTTGAGCTGCAGAACGAGGTATCGCAAAGGTCACTTCTCAATAAACCTTATTATGGATTATCAGGGTTCCAACAACTAGAGCATTTATAGGACATAACAAAAGTTTAAATTGTAAGTACGATTTGGCTCAAATAAGGTATAAATATAAGATTTAGACCAACTAATGGAGTGTAATTATATAACGATCTTTGCACAAGAGAATATTCGTTGATAATCTACAATCTTCCATTTATCATAACACATTTAAAAGCAAAATTCTCTTCTTACAGTCTGTCATTTTAAATATGTATATCACTATTTTCTTTTAATTTAACTGTGTATTTTTAAATGTGCTTTTGTTTGACTCTTTAGATCGCAAAAGGCATAATTATCTTACCTATAACAAAAAATTAAAAATGAAAACTAGAACTGAAATGCAGACAACTGGCATTATAAAGCTCAAAAAATACAAAGTGCATCTGAACATGTCTTCTAAAATGGCATCCAATTCCTTTGTGTGTGATGAGTGTCATGAATAGAAAATCAACGTCTGAGCTTCTTTGGCTCACAGACCTGGGCATTTTATCCATTTTCATATAGATTTGTCTCTACGTACTGTTAGCTAAGTGCGAAATATTGAAGAATGTATTAAACATCAATTTTTGCGGTTTTATAATGCATATTACTTTGATTTTATCAATCACATCAAAGTATATTAACTTGCTTTCAATAATGAGAGATACGAATAAATGCCAATTCAATAATAAATTTTAGCTGGTGCAAATAATCACGAAATCCAATGGCTCCACTAGATTATCTATAACTTCCTTTATAAAATTTGCCATTCGATTAGGCATTCAGTCGGTTTGGTGGTATTTAATCTCAAAATATTTTATATATTCCATCGGTAATGGTAAGATCTAAAATAGTCTAAATTAAAACATATAACCGATAACATTTTTTGAGCTTGATGTTTATGTATTTTAGAAAAAGGTGAACAGTAACAAACAAAGGTGCATAATTTCATGACTGTGTTGTGTAACAGCGTTCGATTTCAGAACATCTACCAATATTAACGAATTTTAAAATTGTTGCCATAGATGGTCTTTGTGAAAAATATATTTCTCTAATATGTTGAACCATTCGTCCATTGAATTTTATATAGGCTGTGGAACAACATGATAAATCTGGAAAAGATAGTTGTTAAAACATTAGATTATAGTTGCGATTGATCTCACGTCACATATACACACCAAATAACATTTTCTGCTACAGAATTAAGTGCATCAAGTTAAAGTATTTCACATATTACCAATACTAACAGTCGCTCACCACAAATAATATCGAAGCCTATATAAATATTGGTATGTTGTTATAATAGATCTTGGATACACTAATATTAAAAATATTTGGAATTCCACCCACCCAGTTCTTTGGCTCGTCCGGCCTGAGCATCTTTCGCTAAACAACATTTTTAAAGTTAAACTGTTAGAAATGAGTATAATTTTATCGATGATGGTGTTAAAATAGCCTTTATTGGTAAGCAACATAATCGATGCAAAATAGATTATCTCATCGGCATCTTATGAAAAAATGGCAATATATAATAAAAATGCTTCAATTAAATAGAACATACAAACTATAAAAACCTAGATAAAAGCCCCATTGTTAAAGGTAGATAAGGGGTTGATATTTGAACTTTTCAATATCAATAACCTTCATCAGCTGTTAACCCTTCGATAGGTTTTAAACTAAAAACAGTGCACTTACACATAATCAAATGTCAGTGATACTTTAGGGATTACCTACCAAATCTTGCTAAATTATCAAAAGTCAAAATCACAGTACTGAGCAGAGTAAAAATGAACTGAGTTGAGAATATTCATACCAAATATAAAATTGGAATCTGAAAAAACACAGGATGAGTTGCCAAAGTTGAAACGAAATTAATTGATAAAACTCACCCTATTGGTCCCTTTAGAAAATAAGTTTCATATATTTCGATTTATAGTTTAATACATCAAAATTAATCTTACACATGGTCCACTGAATTTCGATGAACATAATAACATTTTCTCCAGATTCAATTTAAAATTTGAGTACTCTTACCAAATACACTTGGGATTTTCGAGTAGTCTACTGTAATACCAACGTCAGGCGTTAAAAATGATAAAACAATTTTTTAATGATTGTCTTCATTTACCATCGTACCATATGTAGACTAAGCAAGGAAAACACACAGAGCAAACATCGAATGGTCCTTATTTTAATGAACTCATCGTTCACTCCACACTTGCACTTTAAAAATAAGATCCATTTTAGAATATAGTCAGTGGCTATAATCTTTGCACTATTATGCTCCGCTAACCACAAACCCCATTGCATTACTGGAGCCCTTAATAATTTGTTAGAGAACAGAGACGTTAATACTAATTTCTACTATATAAGATACACCATTTTCCTGTATGTTTTCGCAGTAATGCTTTTTGACAAAACTGAATTTTACTTTTAAACTATCTATTTGTTTAAATGGACATTTGTGTAAAATTAAAAACACAATTCTAATTTGGATTTGCTGAATAAAATAACTTTAATTATAACAATTTGCTACTCACAGATTGTTTTCGATTTTTTCCGAAAATCCAATTCGGAGATTTCAAAAACTAGAGCATTAATAGGACATATCACATGTTTAAATTGTAAGTAAGAATTGGCCCAAATAGGATACAAATATAAAATTTGGCCAACTAACGGACTGTAACTATATAACGCTCTGCCTAACCAGACCATTCGTTGATAATCTTCAATCTTACATCTATCATAAAACATTTTAAAGCATAAATCTCTTCTTACAGTCTGTCATTTTAAATAAATATCACCATTTTCTCTTAATTTAACTATGTATTTTCAAGTGTGCTTACGTTTGACTTTTTAGTTCGTAAATGGCCTAATTGTCTTACCTATTCCACAAAATTAAAAATGAAAAACTAGAACTGAAATGCAGACAACCGAAATTACAGAGCTTGAAAATATGCCTTTCAACATGGTGACGACTTTTTGTGCGTTATGAGTATCGTGAATAGGAAATCAACGTCTGAGCTTCTTTGACTTACAGACCTGGGCATTTTATCCATTTTCATATAGATTTGTCTCTACGTACTGTTAGCTAAGTGCGAAATATTGATGAATTTACCTAACATCATTTTTTGCGGTTTCATAATGCATTTTACCTTGATTGTATCAATCACATCAAAGCATAATAACGTGTTTTCAATAATGAGAGACCTACGAATAAATGCCAATTCAATGTGATTTATTGATTTAAATTAAACAGCACAAACGCAAGTGAAGAAGCTTGCAAACCAGCTCTATTGTCGATAAATGCCTGGCGGCTTGAATTTAAACCAATTCACTTAAGTTGCAGTCTTTTCCCATGTTGCTTACCCGAGGCCAGAAAATTGTAATTCACCAGGACCCCATGAGTTTTTGTGTTGATTGTAATCGCCCGCCAATTTCGAGATAACTACTCGTCGATCATTATTGAACACAGTTTGTTTCAACTTAAGCGGTCATGAAAATTTGAAAGCAATCTAGATTGGGGGATTTAACAAAGTGATTGACATATACCACGATTTTATTTTTCAAGCGCTTATATTCATGGGCTCTTTAGATATTGCAGCCTTTTGGAGAAACATACGGTTCGTAAGAGTTGAGATTTAATAAAACGATTAGGTTAAAATTTTTCTAAATAAACCTCTAAAGAGTAAATAAGATGGTGATAGCCTAAGTGATGACAAATATACGGGTTTTGATGTCGAGAAAGCCACTTATTCCTTTCGACTCCAGTGTTTTATTATAATAATGAATAACAAAGTGTATAAAATTATTTCTCCTATTAAAAATTCGTAGCGTTTGACTTGAAAAGCATTTTTTGAATGAAGTGATGCCACTAGTATTACTGAAAGCAGAGTTAAGTAATGTTAGTCCTTAATTCACTGCTTCTAATATGATCCACCTTTAGCTAATTGATTTCAGGTAACTGGTAATGAAATAAGTAACAAGAAATTACGAATGCATGATCTGCTTGATCTGTTTTATAGGTAGAAACTTTGAATTATTGATGGATTATTAAATGATCAACGATAAATAGTTGAACAGCATCAAATGCACTTAAAAACTGCTCCACTTATTCAAATAATCTGTGGCTACGTTTCTTGAGAAAATTGGTATACGTAGTAAGTTCATCAGACTCTGAACTAATTGCAGCAGCATGGTCTATAAATAATGAGGGATCGTAGGATGTAAATGCGATTGATTTTTGGAAATTTACAGAAGCGAATGACGTATGTTAAACAAACCTGTTATTCGAATATTGCACGATTGATGAGAAATGCATAAAGACCTTCTAGAAAAAAATACGAGGCATTTTTATCTTTAAAAAGCCAAGAATATTATGAACTACTGCATTTTGTAGCCTTTTGGATAATTTAGGTACAGTATAATTAACGAAATAATGACAAGTAATAAAATAAGCAGCTTTTTTGAAAACGACGTCAAAGTCTAGAAAACTACATGGCCTTCTCCTTTTTTGCTTAAAATATAATTAAACAATTATGGCTATTTAAAAAAAATGAGCACATATTTTAAAACACTTTAATATTTTTAACAATATTGATTTTTTCCAGCATGTAGGTTCTTGTAAATTATTTTTAGTAGTTCTTTTGAAATATAGACAAAGTGCTTAACTTTTTATTTATTTCATCCTTCACAGCATTAAGAGTCTCTTGAGTAAAGCTGGCGTATTTCAGATTAACGACTTAGATGGGCCATTAATGAACAGAAAATTATTTGTTGGCTACAATAAAAAAAATTATATTAAGTATATTATCGTACTAAATCCAACTTGGACAGAAGTGATTGTGTCCGACTAATTTTATGTTTGTCTATTTACATAGGTGCACGTTGGACTCTTTTACACTTATGTATTTTATTGATATATAATATCCTATAGAATTAAAACAGTTTCACTTAATAAAACAAGACATAATTTTGGGTGCAAATTTCATTATCAACATTAAAACCAGAAACAGAAGTTTTATATTTATTTATACAGTTCTATTAGAATTTTTTTACTATTAGATGATGGATGATATCTTTTCCGAGAGGAATATTATATACCTTAAAACCAGCTAATTTTCGATGCAATTCTTGTTCTTACTTTAATAATCTCTTCTAAAAACAAAACAAAGTTAATTTATTTTTTGCTTTTGATAAGCATGTGAGATACTAAGCAATTTTTGAGTATTAACAATTATGCAATCCCATCTTAAAGCGAGTTGATTGGATAAATTTCCTGGATAAAACAATAAATTGCCACTTTTAATTTGCATTTTTGTCCAGTGCTTTTCATAAGCATCAAATACTGAGAATAAATTTGATTCGTGATTGCCGGTCCTTTGTTGATATATTCATTTGTAGGGGCTCAGCTTAGTTTTCTTTCTTCTGCATATGTGCCCTCCGAATCGGAAAGAAGCATGCAAAGGTAAGGTTTCTCAATCCGCCAAGCAGCAATGATAACAAACTCATGGAAAATTTTTTGATATTATCCTTAGTTTTTGCTTCTATACATTTAGTAAAGATTGCCTTTTTATCAAGCCTAAAGAGATAATTAACATTTTCCGCAATATCTTAGACCTCATTGGGATAGTAAGTGCAATATGTAAGTAGACAATATTTATTATTATTTAAAATGCTTTAATTAAATTCATAGAATGCTACTCAGAGCAGTCGAATTGGGGGCTTTCTCGCCCTTCTCAAGATGTGAATGAACTATTTAACACTATCGTAAATGTTGCTATTTTTTCATTTTATAAACTAATGCACTAACTCAATGCTGCATTTTTATACTTAATAGTCAGAGTAACATCGAGGAAGATATTGTTTTATGATGAACATTGAAAGTTAAATGTTTATACCAACAAACTAAGCATTGTGTCAACAAAGCACTGAAGACAATTTGCAAATATGAAACTTTCCTCTGTGGCTGAGTACGGTTTGTAAGCATATAACTTATTTAAGCTGCATGGTAAGCAGGGTATTGAATTTTTTCGCAAAGGGTTTTAATCTACTTTTTGGGAAATCTAATGTATTCTTTAAATAGAACTGGAGCAAAAATGAAATCAATTTTAAAACAAAGCAGCACGCTTTTAGCTAAAACGTGTATTGTGTAAATGAAGCGCAAAATATACTTGAATCGCCTTAATGAATATTTAAAAAAGGCATTGATTCATTTGAATCAAATTGTCATTGCTTGATGTTTAAAAATATCGATTGGAAGATATTAAATAAAAATTTCACGAATTTAACCAGGGCAAAATTATATCGTCAACAAAGTATTATATTTCTAGACAATAATACGGGATACCAAATTAACACTTACTTTTTGCACATTTTTTCAAAAGCGAGGTATTCGGGGGGCTAAGAAGGTAAATTCTGATTATAGGAATATGATACAACACATTATTTGGCACTTTTTTACAATTTTCATTGATAAAATTTCTCCTTCACGCTTCCGATTAGCAGGTTATTTAGTCTGCAAAATTAACTGATAACTTACAACCTACCAGATGTGTTCTGCAGAAGTTTAATCACTCTATTTCCCACTTAGCAATGCTCGAGACAGTTACTCTACTGGCGTTGCCACGAGCAAGATGACGGGAAGTCCGTTGTTGAGGTCCTCATCCTGTAGTTCAAATCGATGTCTTTCTGGGACACTCGCCGTTACTTAAGTAGAAACTATAATTTGTTGCTTTATCCTACAAATTCAAGGATCTTATAATATCTGATTACATATTGCAAAATGGATATTAAACACTGCCCTCTAACTGTAACATCAAGAAAATTGAAAGAAATAAAAGCTTGATTTACTGGATTTAAAATTCATATTTGAATTCATCATTATATTGCATTCAACAAATTGTTATAAAAATTAATTCTAAATTGTCTCAAACGAAGCGTAATAATGCTTTCTCTATGAAGATTAGAGGTGATCGAAGCGTTTTTCCATTTAAGGAAGCTGTCTTTGAGTTCTTCGACGCGGCGTGTAAGACAACCCTAAGAGGTTGTTTGACAACGGCCTGTATGATAATATACAAAATATGACATAATCTGTTTTATCTGCGGGTATGGGATTCTTGGAAGAGCTTCTTTTGAATAGGGAATTCTCTCTGTATAAAATGATAATTGGTTCCATCAATCAATATTACAAATTAACCATAACGGCGTTATATTGAATCAGAAAAAAATGTCGTTTTATTCCCATGATAAAGCGGAACGGTTAAACAATCTATTTCGAAAATTTTACGAATTTTGGATAATGATATATCAAATATGACCTAAAATAGAACGATTATCATGTCAAGAACTACTGGTAGGGAAATGAGATTAGTCCTTTACACTTGTTCAAGATTCTAGTAATGCATTGGGATTTGTTGTTAGCTGCATACATTAATGAGAAGGCTGTATTCAATAGCCATATTTATGAACTAAAATTGACTGAATATAATCGGTGCTCCTGTTTGATTAAACTGTGAAAAGTTGAATATACGATGAGTTCATCAAAAAAACATTTGATGTTTGCTCTATGTGTATTTATCTTGTTTTGCCTATATACAGTACAATGTTAAGTGAAATTAATTTTTAGGAGATTTTTCTTTAAAAAACTTCGACTACAGTGCACTTCTCGCAAATCCCCGATGGATTTGGTAGGAATGCACACATGTTAATTGAAATCTAAAGAAGGAGTTATTATGTTCATTAGGCGTTTTAATGTCCTTGATTTGTTTGCAGAACCCAGGTTTTGCTTACTGATTATATGATTAGCCTGTATTTGATCGTCAATCCATTCAGAATAATCTGTTTTATTAGTGAGTATGCTGAGAAAATGCACAGACGGGGCTGACAAACACACATAGGAAGAAGATATTAGTCAAAATGTCTCGCACTTTCCAACCCAGAATGAGGAAGAAAGAGGTTTCCGCTCGAGCGAAAGGGTTGATCCAGTACAGTGGTGTTTTACAAAGGTATTGGTTAAGACCCTGAGTACCGAACTCCAGGGGGTGATGCAAAATGCGGCAGTAGAGTTCTTTAAATGGAGAAAAGTGTTTGAAACTCTGTATCAGTCTTAAAAGCACAGTTTTCTGGAATTGTTTTTAAAGAGTAAAATGAACTTTAAAAATGCACCAGTGTATGGTTGAATATGCTGAACTAGGGCCTAGCATAGACGGTTTGTCGTGAGGAGGACGCAGAAGCAACAAAAAGACATAGTAAGTCACTTCAACGAAACGTTATTGCACATCTGATAAGTTACTGTTGAACACAGTTGCAACAAATACAGGCGTTTTCCCTAACTACTCGGCTGAGTCAACATAAAAAACATATAGGTAAAGCAGAATGCAGTTAACTGATAGGATGTTTAAAGTGAAAACAAGACTGGTGGGTACTTAATAAGTTTATAAACCTATCATATTTGCCTCAAAACATAAAAAGAGTGAAAAGAAATTGTTGGAAGAAACTCTTTCTCCAAAGACAACAAACTGCATTAAATGATCACACCTTCACACAGTAAAAATGCGAATTGAACGAAACTGTACTGTTGTGAATCGATTCTTGCCTTTTTAGCATTATGGTAAGGTCAAAACGTAAAAAAAATGGAATTGGTAAATATCTTGAAGCTTAAGACAACACTTTGTCATATATGGCCAAAAATAAAGTGAGTAACTCATCAAAACTACTTAAAAGGGAAAGAATCTGTTCCTTAACAGTTATTAAGTCTCCAGTAATGCAATCTCAACGTTGTGATTACAATGGATTTTTTTGTTAGTGGAGCATATTAATGTGAAAGTTTTAGCCAATAACCATTCTTTACAATCATATTACTTTGAATATAATTGGTTGGTCTTTTATGATAAAAATGCAAAAATATAAATTGAACTATGTGTGCATTAAGGAAGGACCATTCAATGTTTGCTTTTCGTTTTATCTTGCTTAGTCTTCATAGAATACGATGTTAAAAATAAATCGTCGAAAAATGTTTCGTTTTTAAATTTGTGACGCTTAAAGATGACATAACAGTAAACTTCTCGCAAATCTCAGATGGATTTGTTAAAAGTATACAAATTTTAACTTGAATCTGGAGATAAGTTCATCAAAATCAAATAGGTCATGCGCAAAATGATTTTAGTTTTGTTTGACTACAGAATCAAAATATGCGGAACATCTGTTTAAAGAAGCCAATGGTGTGGTTATTTTCAATATTTTGCATTAAAACTGAGTAACTCAGAATGTTTTTCAGATTTGGTTTTTTAGCATAGTATGATTATTCTCAAATCAGTTCATTTTTGCTCTGTTCACCGCTATGATTTTGACGTTTGGTAATTTAGTGCAAAGTGGTAGGTATTTCCTAGAGTTTCACTGAAAGTTTCGTATTTTCGAACCTATAATTAGGTGAAAGGAAAATCAACTTATGCATCGCCCACTGGATTTTGATGATGATTATCACTTTTTCTCCAGATTCAAGCTAAAATTCATGTGTTCTTTCCGAGGCCATCAAGGATTTGTGAGGAGGCTACTGTAATGGCATCGTTGAACGATTAACATTTCAAAACCAAATATTTTCTAGATAGTAATTGCATTTACCATCGTATTCACTGCCGACTAAGCAAGATGGAGACAAAAAGGGGAAGCATTGAACTTTCCTTGTTTAAAGAACTCATCGTTCACAAAAATCGTTCACAACTATTTGAACCAAATGTATTCACAAGAATTCATCACTACAGCATGTTCTTTGGCTTATGCTAACAACGAACCCGATTAAGCAAATTGTTGAGTTTGCATTAATAAGGGCTACATTAAGTGTAAAAACAAAACTCATCTTATATATTATAATATATTGTCTACTTATATACTACACTTACTATCCCAATGGAGCCTAAGATATTGTGAAAAATGTTAATTATCTGCTTATACTTGATAAAAAGCAATCATCACGTAATGTACTGCGGCAAAAAATTAAGGTTAATATTTAGGAATTTTAAATGAATTTGTCATTATTGCTGCTTGACGGATTGAGCAACCTTACCGTTGCATGTATCATTTCGATTTGGATAGCACATATGTAGAATAAGGAAAAACGAGGCCGAGTCTCTACAAATGAACATGTCAACAAAGAGTCGGCAAGCACGAAATATATGCATTCGCAGTTTTTGAGGCTTACAAAAGGCATTTGACAGTAATGCAAAATAGGAATGGCAATTTATTGTGCTAAACAGGAAATTTACCCAATAAACGTGCTTTAGGAAGGGTCTGCTAACTTTTTTATACCTAAAATGGCTAAGTATCTCACATGCTTATTGAAAACGTCAGATAGGATGACTGCACTAAAATCAAATTGTAACTTGTTTTTTTTTGCTTTTAAAAGAGATTATTAAAGTAAGAACAAAATTGTCTTGAAAAATAAGCTGGTTTTAAAGCATATATTATTCCATTTGGAAAAATATCTTCCATTATCTAATTGTAAAAAAATTCTAATAGAACTTCATAAATAAATGTAAAAACTTCTGTTTCTGGTTTTATTGTTGCGACTAGAATTCAAACTTAAAATTATATTAATTGTTGTATCAAGTGAAAATTGTTTTAATGGAATAGAATATAGTATATAAAGGGGAATATTTAAGCATAAAAAGAAGTCCAAGGTGCACTTATGTAAATAGACAAACATCAACTTAGACACAATCGCTGCCGTCCCAGTTTGATTTAGTGCAATATTATACTTCGTGTGGATTTTAATTGTAGTAAACACAATTTCCTGTTCATTAGTGCCCTTCAAAGTCGTTTATATCAAATAAGCCAGCCTTACTCACAAGACTCATAATGATGTGAAGAAAGAAATTGATAAAAATTAAACATTTTGTCTTTATTTCTAAAAGAAGTGCTAAAAATACTTGACAAGAACCTACTTGTTGAAAAAAATCAATAATATTTGTACTATTAAAGATCTTTACAACATGTATTTAAAATTGTATAATTTTTTAAATGTAACCATATTTATAATCTTAATATGAAACGTGAAAAGATAAAGCCATATAATTTTCTAGACTTCAACGCTGTTTCCAAAAAGCTGCATATTTTATTAATTATCGTTAATTCGTTAATTTTACTGTACATAAATTATCCAATAGGCTGTTTAAAGATAAAAATGCCGCATATTCGCTCTAGTATGTCTTCATGCTTTTCTCACCAAATGTGCAATATTCCAATAATAGGTTCATTTAATATCTCTACTTCGCTTCGATAAATCTCCAATAGTTAATTGCTTTCATATCCTGCGATCCCTAATCATTTATAGACTAGAATTCAATTCATATTTCCAGGCTGCTTCAATTAGTCCATAGCCAGATGAACTTATTGCGTATACTGATTTTCTCAAGTAAAGTAGCTAACGAGTATTTAAATAAGTGGAACAAATTTTAGGTGGATTTGTTGCTGTTCAATTTGTTATTATTTAATTAATAATTCGAAGTGTCCACTTTATAAAACAGATCAAATTAATGGGTTGTATAAGCACATTATGTTTTGTCATTTATTTAAATATCAGATTCCAAGAATCAACTAGCAAAAAGAGGATTATATAAGAAGCAGTAAATTAAAGACTAACATTACTTAAATGGGTTTTCGGTCATACGAGTGACATCACCCTAATCAAATGGATGCTTTTAAATCAACCGCTGCAAATTGTTAATATGACAAATAATTTTATACACTTTGTTATTCATTATTATCATAAAAACAGTGCTGTCTTAAAGAATAAGTGGATAGCTCGAAAAACAGATGCACTGCACATATGTCAATCGCTTTGTTAAATCCCTCAAACTAGATTGCTTTCCAATTCCCATGACCTCTTAAATAGATATAAATTATTCAAGAATGATAGACAAGTAGTTATCTCAAAATTGGCAGGCAACTGCAATAAACGCTGGGTCTCATGGGTTTCTGATGAATTTTAATTTCTTGGCCTCGAATAAGCAGCAAGGGAAAAAAGACTGCAACTTAAGTCAATTGGCTTGATTCACGCCGAAAATGCGCTGCCAGTCATTTATCCACAATGAAGCCGGTTTACGAGTTCCTTCGTCTGCGTGTGCGCTGTTTATTTAAAATTGCTAAATCAGTTTCTTCCATTCTATATTGCATGTCAACTGTTGATAATTTTTCGAGAAATCCCTTTCCCACTTTGTCGTAAACATTGTTGGAATTAGATCATAAGGCCATCGATTTTGGCAGTTGCATCTTTACTTGGGAAAACAAATTACACCTACTTTCCATGATGAATGCCCCAAGGAGATAATAATTTTAACGACAGGAAGATTATTTTGTAATTATAGACTAAAAATCTCACCTAGTTAGCTGAGGAGTAACATGCAGCTCATCGAGCCATTGATTGCTATCTCTTTTTTAGATTACTCGATGTTAAGAGGAAAGCAGCAGGTAGGCAGACAATTAGCTGTATGTATAAAGGTTGACTAAAGGTCACTTCCAATATGGATACGATATCTTGGATATGGATACGATTACTTGTTTACCTACATACTATAATTCTCAACATTGAGTAATCTATATAAAAAATGATACCAATGACAGGAGGAACTACTTGGTACACTTTCAGCAAACTAGGCAAGCTTTTTAAGGCAATAGGTCAATAATTATCATCCTGTCGTTCAATTTAATATCTTTTTGGCACATTCGCCGTTATTCAAGTAGTAACCATGATTTATTGCCTTGTCATACAAGTTCAAGGATTTTATAACATCTGATTACCTTTTGCAAAATGGGTATTAAATACTGCTCTCTAACTTTATTAACAAGAAAAATGTAAAGAAAAGCAACCCTGATTTACTCGAGTTAAAATTCTTATTTAAGTTCATCATATTACATCCAAAAATTAGAAAAAAATACTGTGAAATGGTTTAAAACAATGTTTATTAATGCTTTCTTTATGCATATTAGAGGTGATCAAAGCGATTTTCGATTTGAGTAAGATGCCTTTGAATTCTTCGACACGGCGTGCAAGACAATCCTGAGAGGTTGTTTGACAACGGCTTATAAGATAATATACAAAATATGCCATAATCTGTTTTACCTGCAGGTTCTTTAATAATTATGCAATTTTTGGAAGAGCTTCTTTTGAATAGGGAATTGTCACTGTATAAAATCCTAATTTTTTCATCGATCATTATTACGAATTAACCAAAACTACAGTATATTGAGTCAAAAAATGTCGTTTTATCCCCGTGCTGAAGCGCAGCGGTTGAAAAATCTGTTTCAAAATTTTGCTAATTTTGAGATAATGATATATCAAATATGGCCTAAAATAAAACGATTATCTAGTCGAAAACTGCCGATAGGGAAATGAGGCTGGACCTTTAGAATTGTTAAAGGCTCTTGTAATGCATTCGGATTTGCTGTTAGCTGCGTACATTAATGAGAAGGCTGTAGCCAATGGCCATAATTAAGTACTAAAATTGATTGGATATAATTGGTTCTCCTGTTTTATTAAACTGTAAAAAGTTGAATGAACGATGGGTTCTTAAAAAAGGACCATTCAACGTTTGCTCTTTGCGCATTTATCTTGCTCTGCCTACAAATGGTATGCTGGTAAGTGAAACTAATTGGTGGGAAATATTTCGTTCTACAAATTTGACTTCTAACAGTGATACTACAGTAGACTTCTCGCAAATCCCCGATAGATTTGGTAAGAATGCACATATTTTAATTGAAATCTGGAGAAGGAGTTATTACGTTCGTCAAAATTCAGTAGACCATGCGTAAGATAATTTTAATGTATTGAACTATAGACTCGAATTATGAGAAATATTATTTTAAGGATACAACGAATGTAAGTTTTTTTTCCAATGAAACCTTGGGCTACTCAGCCTTTGTTTTCTCAAAATTGGTTTTTACAAATGATATGAAAATCCTAATTCCAGTTCTTCCAAAATCCATTGCGGATTTGCGTTAGGCGTTAGAAATTGAAAAACCGGAAAATTTTCCAGTTGTGAACCTCATTTACCATCGTATCCCACGCATACTAAGTAAGATAAGTACAAAAAGAGCAAATATCGAATGGCTCTTTTTGGCAAACTCATAGTTCACTTCAGTTTTTGCACTTTCTCAAGAAGGGGATCTATTTATTTTCAAAAGAATTTATTTTTAGAATACAGTCATTGGCTAAAGCCATTTCACTGATATGATCCTAATCATTGTTAAAAAGCATGTACACATATAATCGTGCTGGTTTAGAAATACTACACCACCTACTTTTAATGTTCAACTAAAATATAACCCCTGTTATAGTTTATTTGAGCCTTGTTGTAGTGCATGAAATTTACACAAAACAAGTCTTAGCCACGGTGGCTTGCTAGCATACGATTTTAAAGAGAAAAAAGGCCTTTGTATTTCATTTAATAATAAGCACGTTAGCTTTTGAGTCTTTCAGGCAGCTGAACTATGGAATATCGAAATTTCCTCTATAATGCCAAATCATCTTCTTGATCTAAGGAAAAGGACCGCAAAGATCACTCCTCAATTAGCTAACAATAAATTCCTAATGTTCAAATAGCTAAAGCACTCATAGAAGACATTGATTTTTGAAAGTTAAAATAGAGTTAGGCACTAATAGAGCACTATTACAAAACATTTTTAACAACTGGCAATCTTGCATTCATTAAAAACATTTGAAATAACAACTCTCTATCATTTTATCCATTTTTCTTTTAAACGATGTATGCACTGTAATAATTACCATACCTACTTCACAAAATGTAAGTTGAAAAACCTCAAATGTAATGAAGATAAATATTATTTTAAAGCTTTAATAAACAATGCTTTTAAAATCGCAAATAACTCGTTTGACCATCATTATTATCTTTAAATCGTGATTTGAAAATGGAATTCTGAGCTGCTATGGATCTAGAAAGGGAGCGTTGTTTAGCCTTTTTCAAATAGTTTTAATCATGATTTCCTGTTGCATGCGAACAATATATTGATAGAGTTATAGATAATTTCAACATTATATGGTTGCTCAATCTAAATGAATTTCTGCTACACTATTAGTCACATCAAGTCATGCAAACGTGTTTTTAATGATTAAAGGTCATGAACAATTCACAAGTAATATTATTATTTTAAAAACTGTAATATTCAATGATTTGCACAAATAAAGTTATTAAGCATTCGAGACGATTTTGTAGCAATTTAACTCAGAGCATTTCACACATCACAACACATCAATGCAAAATTTCAGACGATCTAAAAGCAAGTAAGGTGGGCGGCATTTTCCTTTTATCTCAAGGAAACGTTAACGAAAACCGAATAAGGTGCTTTAATTTCATATCAATGTTGTTTTTGGCCATGCAATTAATTGTTTAAAATTTGAGGGAAACAGTGTCATCTTGGAGTGCACGTTTTAAAGTATTGATGGCTCTCCGTCCCACTCGCCTGATATTATGTTGCCATGGCAAGTGCAATTCGCTTAACCCAAATATTGGCCTCTCTACCACAAAATTAGGCATAACTTGCGATTTCATCTGGATTTATTTATGAAATGCATAAGGTCCTAACGAAGTTTATCACCGAGAAAGCTGACGTTGATTGTCAAGGGAACTGGTGATATCACCACCAGTGTATCTTAGGGATAAATGGATTAATTTTTCGGTATTCATTGTTACTTAATTTAATTGCTGATGTGAGCCTAAGCTTCCCAAATAGCATTTGCATATTTTATCGTCTTTTACGACTGTACTAACTTCGCAAAGACGAAATATTTGCACAAAAATCGGATTCTATGATGTCTTTGGATAAATGATAAAATCCATAGGCGTTACAATGCAACCCAATTAGGTAATGTTGTAACGTTATACAATTTTTTTGTTAAATTAAATCATTACGCTTTCTATCGTGTATCAAGCATAAAAATTTCAAAACTTATGACAAGTTCTTATCGCGTAAAATGCATGTCTTAAAAATTTTTGAAAATAAGTCGCGAAACTCTTGCCTGATTTCTTAAATAGATCGCCTCTACGATTTGAACCATCTTTCCAATGAATTTTGCTGCGAATGTGCAACCACTGGATAAATCTAGAAAAAAAATTTGTTGGTACATTACATTTTGTTCTACTCTTTAAATGCTCCGCTAACAACAAACCCGATCAAACAAATAGTTGAAATTGCATTTCTGGAGCTCTTAACAAATGCTAAATACGAGACTGGAAACGTGCTTTTATACTAATTATGACATACCATTTTGTTGTGTTCTCACAGTGATGCCTTTCCAACAAAATAATTGTGTTTTTAAGCCATCTATTTGGTTTAATGAACATATTTAGAGAAATAAAATGTAATTAATCATTGAAATTTGGATTTTACGAAAAAAATGTGATTGAATTCTAAGTTTCGTTTACAGATTTTTTATTGTTTCTGGAACTTCTATTTGTTAAATTAAATTTACAAACTCTAAGGAAATTCGCCATTAAAGGTTATGAAAATTATTTGAATTAACAACATATGAACATATTAAATATGCCAGCATTTAAAAAAACGTTATTTACATCCCAATTGCCAATTAAAACGGGATAAATGGAACTTAGCTTATAAATCTAGCAATGCAAACCTAAACTATTATGGCAGTGCGCATTTTTTGCAGTTAAAGAGTGTTGTCCTTTTAAATATTAAAGCTTAAATGCGCTTTGAAGGATACTGCTATGGAGACTAATTTATAAAGTGGATGAATTCAATCTACTCTAAGATCGTTCAGATTTTTGTTTTCATTCTTTATTTATTATAGTAACTAAAGGTGGCATTTGAGAATATGAACCATGGATGAGCAAAATAGTCCAAGAAAGCACTGTCAAATGTACGAAAAATTAAATAACTTCAAATAATACCATGATTTTTAGATAAAGGGCCTTTTTAAGCCTTTTGTGGCACAACTATAAATATTAGCCGACCTTTATTATAGAACTCGCATGTATGTCTGCGTTTAAAACAACATGTATCGATTCTCACTTGCTAATTTGTATTTATGCTTTTATGTGGTTGAATTAGTTTTATATTTAGACTGAATTTAGAAGTGAACTTCACAGAAACGGGTTAATTTCTGAAAGTATAAAAAAATACTAAAAAGAAGTATATTTGAGCAATTTCTGTTCTTGCGTTTTCTTGTTTACAGCATCTGAATAAGCAACACCCTAACGTGAATGTGTTTTTAAAAATTACACGACTGTAAAGAAAATTTCATTCAATAAATCGTGAAAAATGCTGCGGATTTTCAAAATCACGAAATAACGCGTACACGATGCATTCCGTATTAGTGAGCTTTTAGCCTCTCTCAGTTAGCGTAAAATTCCCAAGTTATAAGTGGAAATACCAGGTGGACATGAAATTGTACACCATAAGTATAGCCTCACCATTAAGGATCTTACATATTTTTTTCTTGTAGGATAGTGTAAATATGAATTGTATGTTTTGCAGCAATTTCTATAAAAGTACTTCAAGTGGAAATATCGGTGGTATAGGGTTTTGAATACCATTATTGCACTTTTTTAAGGACATTGCATATTTAAACTTGAAAGATCGCAAAGATATATGCTTTGCGGTATTTACCAATGCAGTTCATCAGGACATGCCGCACACAAGTAACACCAAATTTGCTGGAAGCGTAGCGTTGAATTTCGTGACATTTGCCAAAGGTAAAATTTTAAAATTTCTAGCAAAGGTTTTCGTAAAAAATTTATTCCCTCAATACTTCGAGAAACAGATTGTGAAACTCCGAATCAATCATTAGATAAATCGTCTCCACTACATGAACCATTCGTCCAATGAATTTTACTGAGGCGGTGTGGCTAATCGATGATTCTAGAATGAACATTTGTTGAAACCTTAATTTACAGTAACGACTGATCGAACGTCAAATATGCATACCATAAAACATTTTGTGCTACCAATTTAATTTCATTGAGTTATCATTCGACATATTTACAATATTAACAGTCGCTTACCATAAATAATATCGTTTCCTTTTTAAATATTGGTATGTTTTTACAATTGATCTGAAATAACTAAAACCAAAAATATTGGGAATGCAACCTACCCACTTCTTTGGCTCCTCTGAATTGAGCATCTCCCGCTAAACATATCTTTCAAAATGAAATTCTTAAAAACGAGGACGATTTTATTAATGGTAATGTAAAGTTTGTTATTTAGGAAAAGCAACACGAGCGATGAGAAATAAAATAGCTGGTTGATACTTTCTATGAAAAGCAAATAAAATTGAAATACCACAATTTTATAGAACTTACCAACTATAAAAACCTGAACAAAAGCACGAATAACAAATCTGGATCAAAGGATGGTTTTTGAAGATTTTCGATATCAATAACCTTCTTCAACAGCTCTCCTATCGACGGGTTTTACGCTAAACAGTGATCCATTAACAAAAACTTAAATTTTAATGATAATTTGCTAAATACGCACCACAGTACACTAAAGCATCGAACGTTAAAAAAACACAGTAGCAAACAGATCAAAAATGAAATGATTTGAGATCATTCATACCATGAATAAAAGTCAAATCTGAAGAAGCATATACCAAGTTACTCGAGTTTTGAATTAAATTAAGTGGACAAACTCACCTCGGTATATTCCTTTAAATAAAATTGTTTCGGTATTTCGATTCTATAATTAAATACACTTAACGTAATCTTACGCATGGTCCACTGGATTTCAATAAGCAAAATCAGTTTTTCTCCAGATATCAGTTAAAATATACAGATTCTCACCAAATCCATCTGGGATTTTCGAATAATTAACTGCAATATAATCGTTGTGCGTAAAAATATAAAGAACGATAAATTTTACAACGAATAAATTCATCTACCATATTACTATATGTATACTAAGCATGATAATTACACATAGAGCAAACATCGAATGATCCTTTTAATAAACTCTTTCTTTACTCCCCTTTTGCAGTTTAGTCAACAAGGAGAAAATCCACTTTTAAATTATGCTCATTGGCTAAAGCCTTTTGATTAGCACGCTCCGCTAACCGCAAACTCGATTAAGCAAATTGATGGGGTTGCACTGCTAGAGCCTTTAATAAATGCCAAATACCAGACTCATTAAACGTGCATTTATATTATATACAATACAAGACGTTACCGCGAGTTCTCAAATTGATGTTTTCCACAAAAATGAACTTCACTTTTAAACCACCTGTTTGTTTAAATGAAAACATAAAAATGGAAAAGGGAAAAGAATTTCCATTTAAATTTAGATTTGTTGAAAAAGTATTGATTGAATTAGAACTATTTGTTGTTAACATATTATTTCGAATTTTTCCGACAATTCAAATTGGAAATTGTTTTAATTTTTTCAGGACCTTCAATTTAATAAAATTGACTAACAATTTTGGAGCCTAATCGTCACTAAATCTTGCAGAAATAACTTGAATTAAATAGAAATAAATGTATTGAATATGACATTTTTAAATAGAACTGTTATTTTACCCGTAAATAAACGCACTAAAACAAAGTAGTTGGATTTTAACGCTTAAAACAATCAACATGATTCCAAACTATTTTATCGATGGATATTTTTTGTAATTTAGCATTGTTTTCCTTTTAAACAGTTAATCCTAGAGATATCTAAAAAGACGCTGCTAAATAGACCAATTTATGAAGTAAATGAATTAATTTAATTCCAAGATCATTCATTTGTTTTGCTCTCGCTTTACTTATTATATTCAATATAAGTGGCGTTAAAGAATTCGGATCATGTTTAAACAAAATATCCCTAGAAAGCACTACTGTGAGTATCAAACCACTGAATATTTAAAAAAAGATTATATGTTAGTAAATAATATGAACTTGTAAAGCTTTTTCCGTCTTACTATAGATATTCGCAGACTTGGCCTACAGAAATGAATGTATTTATGCATTTAAAACGACATTTTTAGTTCCAGCAATAACATTATTCTAATGTTATTTAATAACTTTGAGTTCTACCTTTATTTGGTACGTTTATCTTTTATTTTGGCCACATTTTAGAGTATACATTTTTTACAGGATCATTCTATTTTTTTGAACACGTCTCTTTTGTCTTGTTGATTTGGCCTTTTAATTTTTGTGTGCTGTGCATTTTGTGACAGAAAAGGTTTCAGTTATAGGCAAGGCAACGATTTTAATTATTGCCTCACAAATCAACCAAATTATCTGTTAACTATGACAAACTAAAAAAGGAATACGGAATATCAAACTAACATGATTGCTGAGTCTCTTTGCAGTCGACGTTGGCCCTGGATCTTCATAAAGTATATTTTCCAATACTCCCAAATGTCAGGGAAAATTTTCAGTAAAATTATAGATAACATTCGACTGGTTGTAAGATATTCAGCGCCACCAAATACAAATATGGTACTTTGTTTGTCGTATAGATAAACACTTCATCGGCTTGGAAGCAGAATGTGTTAGACAAAACACGTTGAACCTTTATTCAGGGAATGCAATTTACTCAGGAACGACTACTTGCTCGCATGAAACTTTATAGATAATTAAGACTTCTGCATTTAAATAAATGCTAAGCAATTTTGCCTTTTAATCTTACAAGCAGCTTCCACTTTTGGTATTTTAAAATCTGTGTTGTACTCTATAAAGTTGGGAATGCACAAATAAGGTACTTAGTTGCCAAAATGTTACTCCTTCCAATGGAATATAACATAATGCCCATATTTACTTGTCATTTAACATCATTAATAGAAAACTGAAAAACTCCAAAGATAACCAATTTAACTTTTAACTGCTTTGATATATGTATGCAACCACATTTGAATTATTTTGTTACTAATCTTGTTTTTCACTATCGTACTAATATATTCTGCATTAAGCAATATCTTCCAATATGGGCACTCTTTTTACCTATATAAACACAGAAATTATTGCTCGAAAATAGATATTTAAGGGTTTTTTCGCATATATTAGGACACGGCGAGGTTTTAACTACCTACCACAGCTTAGGGTGCAAAACTCAGTTCTTATGTAATTTTTTCAGTTACAACATTAAATGCTATGCCTTTCCGTACAGAGAAATTGGCTTCGTTCTGATTCTTAAAAATTCAAAGCAGTTTTCTTAAGAACAGTACCACAATTTTAAATACAATTGTGGTTAATAACGTATAGTTTGAAATATAACTGAATTTTACTTCAAAACAGCAAAGAAATTTTAAAATGATATCATAGATATCCTTATTTCTTCATCTACTCATGACCAGAAATATAAAACGATCCCGGTATTGAATCGAACATAAAAAATCTCTCATTTTATCTTCGTATGATAAGTTATAAATGAAAAAATTTAACTATATTCAATCTTCAAGCAATCTCTTTAAATGAAGAATATTTTATTTCGGTTTTGCTTAATGGCACTTTTGTGGCACTTTTGAGAATTTATATTAAAATATGGAATGGATTACTTTCGAATAATTATGTTAAAAGAGTCTATCTAGCAATTGATTCCAAAATTTTTCGGAAACACCCCAAGTGAAATTCACAACCTTTTAATTTCCATGTGATTATAAATAGTAGTAAAATTTTGAGGCATTTCTACATCACAATGTGTCGGAACTTTTTTTCGGAAATCGAACAGAAACATTCTCGTGTATTTTAAGTGAAATAGAATTTTGGTACATTGAAGTGGCTAAAATCAAAGGCGCATTTACATACCGAGAACCAATAACCCTTACAAGATCAATTTGCCCTATACACTAACCACCAATTCGAAAACATACGCGACGCAAATTAACTATCAATAACTGCTACTCAAAGATATTAAGAAGACGGAATAATGTTTTATTTGAGTCGAGATCTTATATTTTTGGAATTTATGACTAAATCTCCAAAGAGACGGACACACATACTCTGTAATTAAATTCAATATCTATATTGCAGAAATTAATGTTTCCTAATTTTGTTGCCTTGTGATGTAACCTTAATTTGTCCTTCAGATGTCACAATCGTAGCGTGAATCAATTTTTGTATTTCGAAAATATCATCGGTTGCCCCTGCCGACAATCAGTATCCGCAGTTGGGGAAAACGAATTTTTTGAAATCGGGGAGGTGAAAAGTGGAGGCATCTGTTTTATTAATGCTGAGAAAATTATCTGCTTGAGAAATGGTTTGCCGGCCTAAAAAAATTAGAAGTAACACAAATTTGCTGGATTTGGAAGGCAAAATTAATACTAATTACCAGATTGAAACTCGATGCTTCCAAAACTCGGATATAATTGACATCCTTAATATTTATTCTAAGAAAAACATCCACAAATAAAATGCTACAATAAATGCATGAGAACAGAGAAAAAAATATTACTGGATTGAAAAGCGATGCAATCGAAACGTAAATATCATAAGACAATCTGAAACAGCTCTCCATAGATTATCCCTTTTGTACGAAGTCGAAGTAAGACACTCTGGTTTTCACTTCATGACCACAGAGATATCATACCTGCTTCTCCTTTTGTTTCAAGCCAAAGCTTCCTCCAGGTTGTAGAAATGAATTTCAAGTTTCAGGTTGAATCATTAATGATCCTATTGTCACCTTCATCGTCTAATACTAGGAATTCGTCGTATCGAAAGTGTATCAGTTCACGCCGTTATCTTTTGCAACTTTGTAACAAATTCATTTCAATCCTTAGGCTAAAATCCCAAATTCTGAGATATTAATTACCTCATTTAGGTTCCCATTTAGTCGGTTACCTCTGTGTAGGCTCTCACTTGTCAACATGGATCACAGGGGGGATGGATGTGGGGACGGGATTTGTCCCAGACACCAACTAGCCCGGATTGAATCAACAATGGGAGACGGGTAGGGGGATAACCAATGAGTGAGTTGCCTCATCACTTCAGAGAGGCTAGCCGCGGAGACAAACAACCAGTGGATCGCATCACTGTGCTGAGTCAGTTTGACGGGGATATTTATCGACTTCACCAGCTGTAAGAGTAAGTGAGAGGTTATTTATCGAAGCAAAAGTTACGGTTCACAACAGTGATCTCGAGAAATTAAAGTGCACACGGAGCCCTCATCAGTTGTAATGGGATTATAAAAACGCCTTATTAACCTATCAAACCTATTCCACTCTCGGATTGTGGTAATACCATCTGGGTCTGGATGGCGACCAACTGCATAGAATCGATAGCATTAAAATATTATTGATTTTAGGAAATATTAAATTTCCCCAGTCTTAAGTAGAACCAATACACTTTGATGCTTTCCATCAACAGTTCTAACGCATTCTGAAATTCATGTTTGATATGACCCATGTTATCTATTGCAATATAGAAAATAGTTAAAGCCATTTCAACACTAAAAGGAAGTCCGGAGAGTTAAATTAGTCCTTTGTGAATAATAATAGTGAGAGGTCTAACTTGGCGAAATAGCAGACAGTTGAGCAAGATATCTTATCATAACGAAGAGTACATTTCAGTGATCCAATACAAGACACTTTGTTACTAGAGCCACCTAAAACAGAGAAATCTATGAGCGCATTGACAGTTGAACCTAGCCAATACCGCTTTCACTTTTTAGCGTATTTTCAACAGCTTCATTTCGATACCCACCCATTCTTTCCACAATGCTTAGTTTTCAGAAAAGCCAACACTAGGGAATTTGAAGCCAAATTAAATGACCAATTAAAGGCGGGCATTTTTAATTAGGGATGCTACGTGTTTCACGCTATCCAAGCATTGAGCACATACACCACTTTATAATGCATGGAGGGCTCAGTTTTATAATTTCCCCCACACCGGGGGTCATTGTTTACAGACACTTTTAAAAGGACAAGGCAAAACACTCTGGTTTTCACCTCATCATCAAAAAAAGAGATAGAGTACCTACATCTCTTTTGTTTCAACCCAAGACTTCATATTCAGGATGGATCATAAATTTTCCTATTGTTACTTTCTTCGTCTAATTGCAATCATTCGAAGGTGTTTCAGTTCACGCCGTATTCTTGGAATCTTACAAGCAATTTCCCTTAATCCTTCGGCTAAATCACCATATTCTGAGGCATTTATTACCCCAGACGTCAACACGATGAGTCGGTGACGTCTGTGTAGTCGTTTATT
This sequence comes from Anomotaenia brevis, assembly GCA_030710315.1. Lineage (NCBI taxonomy): Eukaryota > Metazoa > Platyhelminthes > Cestoda > Cyclophyllidea > Dilepididae > Anomotaenia > Anomotaenia brevis. Next base: position 31,584 of record JAUOZQ010000441.1, read on the forward strand.
TGTCTGCAAGAATCACAATTGGGGTGGAGGTGGGATGTAACACCTACACCAGCAAGCCCGAACTGAACCATCAATGAAAGACGGTTAAGGAACAACGAATCGAAGAGTTACCTATTCACATCGGTGAGAGTAGGGCGTTGGTTGTGCTCGATTCGCATCCAGAATTGCTGAAGAGTTCTGAATGTTAATTTGAAGTCAATGGTGATAAGTATTTCAAGCATGCTTCAATCGCGGCAGTACGCATATTTCGGACTCGCGTACATATTCTTGGTGTGTCGAATTTCTGCCTCAAAGCGTTTTCACATTCCGAGTGCCTTTGCAAGCTATTTCAGGCTCAATATCTCTTGAAACCCACTTATTCGAAGAATAGTTTTAACCTAGACAGCTCCATGTCTCTTAGATTTCTTTTCGTCCTTAGTCGATGCTCTGTCTCAAGGTTAAGGTAGTCGTTCATGTTAAGCCTACGCCATATATTCCATGGTGTCACAATTCGCTTAGGTCTCGTTTAACCAACAAGCGTGGCAAATGCATCTTTGCTTAAAACAAATGTGTAATTGATTTTAGAAGTCAACTCTGTAAGAGAGATGTAAATGATTTCGATTTATTAAATCATCGCATAATTCGGAAAATGGAATAAGAAGATGCATAATTAGAAATAAAGGAGCCATCGCGTAATGATTACTACTACGATGACGACACAACTTCCCCCGTTGGCCATACGTATCGATTTTGCCTTGTGACGGCTTCTACGCTCATTAATTCACAGAGTGTGATGGGTCAGGACATGACTGCCATGGCTAAGGCGGAGGAGACAAGGGGAATATAGGCGGCAGATATGATGGATGGCCTACGACTGCGAATACCCAGACTGACACTAAGTCCTTTGGAGGTTACTTCCACAGCTCAAGAATCTACGCTATTATTTCGTATTCATTGTCACTATATTTCAGTGAAGGAAAATATCACCGCTTTTATAGCTATTTGAAAAAATCGGTTTTGACTTAAAAAAATGGCAAATGCTAATGAAACTATTCATTTTCGTTAAACTGGGAGAATAAATCTATATTTGCCAGATTAAGTGGAGCTTAAGCTCAATTATAAATTATTGATTCTTCAATGTGCTTCAACAATTTTGTCGAACATCTACGGGTCAAAACCCACCCCCTCCTCTCCCCTCCCCCTTGTAATTCACTGCTATAAGCATGACTGACGAATTCAGGCGCAAGTAATGCACTCGTTTATGAGAAGAGGACGCTAAAGGAAGTTAAAATAATTTGATGTCACATCTGTCATCCTCCCTCCCCCCTGCCCTCCCCCTACAATTACTTGCAGTTTTGCTCGTTTAAAAATGCAGGTCAAAAGAAGTTTCATTAAATGTGCATGACTCAAAGCTGAGTTCATTATGAAAATTGCAAATGAACTGTGCGAGGTCACATCTGTCATCCCTGACCACGACAAATTGGCCAATTTGCACCAATCAGGGCAAAGGTAGGTAATATTCAATGTCAAACAACCCCAGGTCCCCTATAAATACCTGGGTCCATTGAGTAACCTGTAAGTTGCACTGTTGATCATGTCGGCAACGTACGCATCGTACGAAGTGACTCGCTTCATCGCCAAAGGCAAATTCTCCCTCGTCTACGAGGTGACTTCTCATATGCACAACCAGCACATGCGACGACAACGACGACAAGAAGGGTTTGGAGGAGGAGGAGGAGGAGAGGAAGTGGTGGCGGAGACCTGGCCGCTGGAGAGGCACAAGGAGAATGTGTGGAGTGGATACTCAAACGGATCTTCATCCACACTCCCTCGGCACTGCGACGTGCCCTCCGTGAGCGCAACGCCATGGCACGGGTGGCGCATGAGGCGGAGAAGGCGGGTGCGCGAGGCCAGCGCAAATCGGCCTTCCTCGTCGCACTCCACGCCGCCTTCGTGTTGCGCCAGTCAGCAGTGCTCATCATCGCGAAGACCAGTGGCTTCGATCTCGGCGACTTGCTGGTGGCTTTCAGTCGCACTATCGCCTTCCACGAGGACACCGTGCGCTTCTACGTGTGCGAGCTCATGTGTGCACTGGCGCACCTGCACGAGGTGTGCCACTTGGTGCACATGGATGTGAAGCCAGAGAACGTCTTCCTGGCCCAGTCCGGCCACATTCTGCTGGGCGACTTCGATGGAGCCTTCGATCTGCGCAGAGAAGACGCACCCACCTGGGAGGACTTCTTCGGCACTAGCCTCTTCATTGCTCCAGAAGTGGCTTGCGCTAAACAAATATCGTGCAAGTGCGACGTGTGGAGCTTGGGTATTCTCACTGCCATCACGCTCATGGGTGGCACTTCAAGCCTTAGGAAGTGCGCGAAATCAAGCGGAGGAGGATGGGTAGGAGGAGGAGGAGGAGGCGTGATGTATGTAGACAGTGTCTCATGGCTGAGTGAATACAACACTCGGCAATTCATGTCAGTGGAAATGGGCGAGCTGCTGACCGTGTGCCTGCAAGAGGCCTCGGAGCACCGACTGACGGTGGAGCAGATGAAGCGCCGATTGGCCTTTTTCGAGAAGGTGCAGTGGGAAGAGGTGGAGGCGCTGGCACTGCGCCCTCCCTTCCTCCCCTCGGCACTGCGGCATGCAGGGCAGTCACTGCAGAGCCCTCCAACGGACTGTAGTGGGGGTGGGGGGGAGAGCAGGGAGAGTGATGAAAGGCGTCTCCTGCTGAAAGCAGCTTTCGGTGACGGGATGCCGCTGTTCGATGAGAGGCGAAGGCTGTGTACTCGAGTCAACAGCTCGACTGGTGAGAGGCGTTATGTGGAGCAGCAGCCTGATAAGGAGAAGCTGCGAAAGGCTGGATTGACACCAGACAGAATTGCGAAGAAGCTGGAGAACTTTGATTTCAATGCCCCGAGAAGGAGTAGTCGAAGGTGATGATGTTGACGGTGGTGGTGGTGGCGGTAAGTTAGATATTTGACGAAAGGACATGGAAATGCTTTCAATGCAATGAAGTATGCTATTTGAAACGTACCCGATAATCACGTTTTCTAAGTTTCGAAATGTCTAAATGACATTTTTTGTGAATTAATTGGACTGATTTGACTGTTTTGCATCCCTTTTTATATCGTGAGATGAATTTGTGCAGACAATTGATTGTGCGATTCCAATGGGTCATTGCGAGCTTCCAGGAAACGTTAAAGAATTTTGATCTTTTGACGCAAGAAAGAGGATGAAGGCATTTGGTGAACGCACCTAGAAAATTCCTTCAATTCAAAAAGGTTAGTTGGATAAACAGCGTTTCATAATAATTTCTCAGATGTTCCATATGTTTTAATTAATTAGAATTAGAATATATCAGAATACATTTAAGTTGAATACATTTTTTAGCAATTGAGGTGAACTTTGGCAGATTGGCGTTGCCTGTTGCTCTTCATGGAAGTGACAGCTGGAAATACGTTTCTTCCGGCTTCTCCGTCTGGGCCCAGCTGCTCGTTGAACGGTGGTTTTTCATCGTCCTCTACCCTATGTGGGAGTGGTCCAAGATAGAGTCAAGCTGCATTGCTCCAAGATGCTGCAGTTACTAGAAGAAGGTTCCTAGAAAACGTCCTTACTTTACATTTTTCCAATCACGTGGTATTGGCGCCTCTTCAGCGCATGAGGTGGCGAACAATGTTTTTATTAATAGCGGTTATTTAAAAAGTAGTTTAATTTTCAGGCTAGGTTGAGGCATAAAAAACAACGTTTGAGGTTTCATTTTGAGTAGTCTCTCATAACTTACTCGGAATCTGCTCAATTTTGCTTTGGTAATAACACTTTTTGCATTAAATCCCTTTCGCGAATAATTTAAAATATTTAATTTCCACATTCCGCTGTTCCTAAGGCCGAAGACAAACACCCGCCGATGCCCTAAATTGATATCGTTGGCTAAAATTCATGGATGGATTGGTTCATATTCATTGGTTCGACAGTAAGTGCCCATTTAAGTTACAGAATACTACATCTCTTACGTTTTTACTAAACATGAACATACTTTCCTGCGAATTTGTAACATTTTTTTAAATTAGCTTATATTGTTTTAACCATTACAGGAAGAAACACTCATTATTCAGTTTATTTTAACCCATTTTTTAACTTGAATCTTTTGACTACCACAGGAGAACGAAATCATCGAAGGAGTGAAGGAGGGAGGAGCATCTTTTATTTTGAGAAGGCATACTCGACACACGCAATTTATGTAATCGTAGCAATGATAAATTAGCAAAATTCCAAAATTGGTGAACAAATACAATTTCAAAATATCTTGGCTAACAAATATTCAGAGGTGTTCGATTACTACGTTTCCCAGTATTTTGAGCTTTTGACTATAGGAGTCTTTCCAATGGTATCAACACTTTTCCGCTCGGTAGAAGCATTGTATTTCATTTGTCAGACTGAATTTAAATAAATAAAATGTTTAAAAAATTACATTGTTTTGATGGTTTTTGAAAGGGTTATTCTAACTTGTGTATTAGTTCAATTTGAGATATTAAGCAAATCCTATAACCTTTTTATTAAACACAGAAGTTGTTTTTATTTAGATTAAAAACTATTTTTGCGCCATTCAACAAAAAATGATAAAAATTATCAATTATGAATCACGAAGTTAACGAATATGTCGTAAATCGACTTTCTTTTTAAATTTCGCTTATCTACCGAATCTCAGCGATTCAACCACTTCTGGCTCTTCGATTTGCATGGGAATGAGTCTTTATCATAACTCCAAACATTAATCTGGGCTCTGTATATCTATCTTTATTTCTACTTGTAAGTGTTCAATTCACCATTTGATATCGAACATATTCAATTAACCATAATAATGCTCTCAAAGAGCTTATTCTTTGAACCACTGGAGAAGGTCCAGACATTCAGACACTAATAGCTTTATTTAAATGTCGCCCGTATGCTTTGTCAAACGGATGATTTTTAGCCAAAAATCATATTCTAATTGCGTTTTTTCTCCCTGTAACCACTTCTCATAATTTTAAGAGATGCTTACTGATATATTCTGATAAATGATTGGAATAAATTTAGTCAACCAAAAATTTTCCTCAGGTGGTCGTCATTGAAATGAATTAGGGATTAGATCCAATTTCGGTAAAAAATCTTTTTGAACTAAACTAAACTTTGTTGTACATATCAATTCCTGGTTTTCCTTCTTTACCTCAAAAGCACATTTCATTTGAATTCAAAATAAACAAATAATTGAGAGAATCGAAACATTAAAGGAAATATTTGAAAGGAAATTGTTTAAATAATAGTCAGCCGTCAAACAAATGGGAATTTTAATTTTTGAAATTGCAAAAGATGAAAACTTCAGAAACTGAGTAGATGATACTTTATAAAATGCATTTTATAAGAAGCTTTTAAATGTAAAGCCGGTTTTGGGAATAAACGTAACAGTTAATGTTTCGAAACCACATTTTTCTGCTCCTATCATTTTTCTATTTCATTTATTCATTGCTGTGTTACATCAACACAAAACAACGTTTTGTTTTTATATCCTTCCATTTTGACTTTTTTTACTGCAGGTATTGGTGAAGTTTGAGTTACAATCGAAATGTTACTTCAAACAATAGTATCTACCAGTTGCAGCTAATTGCAACAAAAAGAAGCGCATTTAATGAAGTATAATAGGCTTCACATAGCAATGGCTTTCCTACCATGTTCTTGGTGGGTTAGCAATTGTACAAATACCGCTAATGCAAATCAGTGGATTTAATAACACTCATGTCAATAAAATTTAAGCCCCATTTTGAAATATTTTTAACGCGCCATAGAAACATTTCTTTGGAATGAAGTTTACCAAATTACTAGAAACTAGATATGAATAATCACATCAAACCATTAGATTTCGGATAGGAATAATTAAAAGAAACGAACTCAAAATATGATTTATATTTAATTTCAATAAATCCTACCACAGGAGACCGAGATTTTCAATTCTTTAGAAGTATCGTATTTGAAAAAAAATAGTTACCTGGAGTTGCCTTAATATTATACCATTTGAAATCAAATCTGCTAACTGTAAAGTTGATTGAGTTGACTATTTCAAAATGAAAAAAATAAAAACGGCAGTCATTGCA